>VDFB02261257.1:0-145773 GCA_007258455.2 Sequoia sempervirens | reverse complement strand
GGTTAGAAAGTAAATTATTCAATACAAAATCATTCCTTTTAAGAGTAGAAACTAGGAGAAGAGAAAATTTAAGAAGAAAAGGAGTAGATTTATAGTAGTCTTGTGCCTAATTTGGAGTAGAACTTTAAGGCAGATTTATAGCTGACACTATGCATGATTTAGAGCAGACCTTTAAGGTAGATTTGTAGCAAACTTTTTGACATGATTTGCAATAGAATTGGAGTAGACTTAAGAGCATATTTTTAGCAATCATTGTGCTTGATTTGGAGTAGACCTTTATGGGATATTTATAGCAAACATTGTGTCTAATTTGGAGTAGACCTTTATGGGATATTTATAGTAGATCATGAACATGATTTAAGGAAGATTTATAGAAGATCTTGAAGGTGATTTAAGGCAGATTTATAATAGATCTTTTAAGTGATTTAAGGAAAATTTATAGTGGATCCTAAGAGTGATTTTAAGGTATATTTATAGAAGACTCTTGAAGTTGATTTATATTATATCCCAAGGAAGATTGAGTAGTTTTATTAGAGCAATTTTTGAGGAAGAGAAAGACTGTGTTGTGATTGAGGTTGGTGCCTCATATTGAAGAGATCAGGAGGTTGGTGCCTCTCATTATAAGAGATTTGTGTCTTTTGTTGGGTTGGTGCTCAGTTGTGGGGATTGGTGTCTCCAATGAGTTGGTGCCTAAAAATCTTGTAAGTGGGGATTGATGTCTCTAGTGGGTTTATGCCTATAAAAGAAGTTTGTAAGAGTAGGTTGGAGCCTACGAAGAAGATCTATATGTAGACACATAAAAATGACCTAGGCCTGCAAGTTCTATTTTCTCCATATTTCTTCCTAGCATAATTAAAATATTTAATTATGTCCTATGGTCCAATTCAACTATTAATTAAATAATTCATAATTATTTAATTAATTCATGTCTTTTATTCCTCTTGATTATTTCAATGAATAAATGTTATTTATTTAAATACGTCACTAATATTCTAATGTCTCTTTAATTATCCTTTGTCCATTATCCCCTCCTGATTATTTAAATAAGTAAATTTTATTTATTTATTTATTTAAATATGCCATTAATTTCTAAATATCTTTTCATAATAATTTTTTTTAAATTTTTTTTTAATTATTGTCCACCTTGGCATTCTCCTAATTTTAAATAAAGAAATTTATTTAAAATTGTCACATGACCCCACCTTTTGAATTAAATTAATTTTTAATTCAAAATAACAACTTTCTCCTCTTAAATCAAATAATTTCTAATATTATTTGATTTTTCAGCTTTCTCTTTTTTTGTGCCATCCTTATCTCCTTGTCATATGCAATCTTGTCCCTTGATATGATTTTCTTAAATCAAATCTTGACCATTCATTTAAAAATTCACCCTAATGTTGCCCTAACCCTAATTGTGGGTTGCCACATTCAATCTTGACCATTGATTCTAGGGCATTTGTCAACTTTTAATCTTGGCCATTCATCCAAAATTGACTTTTCTATAAAATGGCAATTTTGGCCTCATTTGAGACACTTCATCTCTTGGCATCTTAGCATATTGACATCTTGGCGTTTGCATACTTAGGCTTGTTTCATAGTTGCTTCATAGTTGCATACTTGCATTGTGTTGCATTTAGATAGAATCCTTCAATATTTGCTTAGGACATTGTCATTATCATAGGTTGCTCATCACAAATATGAGGGAAAACATAATATTACAACAAATAGAGAAGGTGCAATGGAGGTCAATCATGGAGTTTGAATACATTTGGTAATATTGTTCTTGTTTTCATGTTGTTTATCCTTTGTGCTTCATTGTTTGCTTTGGGTTATCTTGTTTTATGCTCTAATATGCTAACTTGAATATTTCCCATAGTTACACTATATATATAAGTAATATTTTATCATGGCTTTCTCTTACAAGGTTTTCCACGTAAATCATGTGTTCTTCTTGTGTTCTTAGTTTCTAGATCTTGCATGTATGTTATTCAATGATTTTAAGTGGCTAATATTTTCCAATTGACTAATAGTTGAAATTTGGAAATCCAAATTTGGCTAATAGTTCAAGTTGTAACACGACCTAAATCGTCATGTTTTTATAAAGTTTTATATTAGTCTTATTTAAATTGCCAAAGAACTTATTTTATTAAACTTTTTAACTCAAAAAATTACCATAAAATTTGATACATGATTAGATTATATTCACCTAAATGTTATAAGTTATAGTAGAAATCTAAATTAATTCGCTAATAGTATATCATAATTATTAGTTTCTTTAGGGCCATAACACCAATATTTAGTTACCGCCATTGATTTAAAAATATAATCTAACGGCCCTCATTGTATACCTGGGGTGTAATGCTCATTGGGCCTAAAATTTCCTTTGAATTGTTGATATCCATTGAGATCAATGATCCAAAAGCAATTTTAGGACCCATGAGCATTGCATCCTGAGTACATTTTACCCCACAAAATTCAATGAGGGTTGTTAGATTATATTTTAAATCAATGGTGGAAACTAAATATTATAGAGTCTGCCCCTTAAAACCATTTATCATTTCCACCCTCAGCCCCCTATTTTTCCATAAGAATTATTTTTTTTAAGTGGAAGAATTCACCATCATAATTAATGAATTTTACTATTATTTTCCATGATTCACCAAGATTTTCTATAAAATTTGAGTGATGTAAAAAAAATCGCCAATAAAATCAATATTTTTCAAAAAAGGAAAGCTTCACCAATATAAATTGATATCTTTTTTTAAATGAAATATTTTTCAAGAAATTTTATATCTTTTCTTGAGGGGGGTTTCTCAAAGTTATCACCAGTGTTATTGATGTGGATGACTAAATTTTAAAGTATTATTATTGTGATTGATTAAGTTGTGAAAAGTAAAAGATCGTTGTATACTGATTCATCCCCCTCTTAGTATAAGTGTGTGTTTCATCAATTGGTACCAGAGTTGGTTCCTTCGAAGTTAGCCTAACCACTTGAAGGTAGATCTTAGAAATACACATGGCAGAAGGATTTGTATTTACCTCAAATAGGGCACCATTATTTGATGGATCAAATTATGTTTTTTAGAGTATAAGGATGGAGACTTACTTGAATGCACTCAGGTATGATATTTGGAGATTGATTGAAGTTGGTTATACTACTCATACAACTCCATTAATGGATCAAGCCAAAAAGAAAGCAAGCAAGATCAATGAAAAAGCAAACAATACAATCTAGTCTAAATTATCTGAAATGAAATTTGTGAAGGTTATGCATTACAAATCAACTAAGGATAATGTGGGGCAAGTTGAAAAATACACATATGAAGGAGACAACAAGGTCAATAAGGTCAAGCTTCAAACACATAAGAGATAATTTGAGAGTTTGAAAATGAAGGACGAAGAAGATATCATTGTCTACCTACTTAGTGTGGATGAAATTGTCAACACCATCTGTGGTTTTAGAGAAAATATTGAAGATGTAACTATTATGCAAAAGGTTTTGAGATCTCTTCCAATGAGATTTGATGCAAAAGTTTATTCCATTGAGGAAATGAAGGATCTAGATACCTTGAAGATGGATGAGTTGCATGGGATCCTAATGAAATATGAGATGTTTTATGTGAATTTTTTGCTAAGAGAAGAGAAATTTATGAAATAACCTTTTTGAATTAAAAGGGAGATATAAAAAATAAAGAATATTATGATCCTTTGGTTAAAAGAGAGATTAATAAAGAAGATGCACAAAGACTCTTAAAAAGGGAGAAATAATTTATTTATTAAACAATAATTAAAGACATCCTTTGTGAAAAGGTGTGATGGTTTGGAAACCATCCCTTAAAAGGATATATAAATCATTCATGCGAGACTTGGAAAAGGGGGAGAACATTCAAGAAGAGAAGAGAAAAAGGAAAGAGAAATTCAAAGGGCACAAAAGAGTGAAGGTTTGGGTCATTGGCTAGCATTGAAATATTTGGAGAAGGGACATGTTAGCTATTGAAAGTGCACCCTGTTGAACCTGGTGTTCAACACCTCAGTGTAACATGGGAAGACCTCTAAGGTTGTGGGTTACTTGTAGATTGAGGTCAACCTCCGGAGAAGGCCAACTTCCTATGGTGTCACCTAAACTATTGATTGATGAGGAAAAAGGAAGAAAGATATACATAAAAATGAAGATAATCTATTTCTATGGTGATGCACCTAATTGAAAACAGGACTATGAAATTCAGAACTTCAACACTCTACTTATAATGACTGAATTTTTTTTTTTTAAAAATGCACAACTTACTCTTGTATGTCACTGCATAAGTATTTCATAACAAGGTCGTAATGCTCAGACTTCTAGAAGGAAAATGAATTCACAACTACAAGCCATTTACAAAATTTGGACACAAATTATGACCTGCACTAACAATATTTTGCATAAAGGTGCTGAATAAGAGATAAAGCTATAAGGAAATGATAATACCTCGCAAATAACTTTGATGAAATCTCTGCACACAATGAAGCAAAGAAAGAGAAGCCAAATTTCCAAGAAATCATTAATATTCAAAGGTCTCCACTGTATTCCATATCCAAAAGAAACCTGAGTTACAAAGTTTGCCAATTTGAGAAAGGATTGCAAAAATCACTAACTCTCAAAACTGCAAAGTAAGAACTAATTACAATGAATCACATAAGTGATTATATCCACCTCTCCAAGTAGTTCCACTAAAAGGGGTTCTAGAAACTCTTGAACTCGTATGCTTTCAAAAAGCCCCAAAAATAGCAATTGATTCTTCTCCAAAGAGGCACCAAAAGGTTGAAAAGTCCAACTTGACCTTGTCAAGTACGATGACTCCTCAAAATTCCCTCCAAAAGCTCCAATTTTGCCTCTAGAGCAAATAAATGCTCCTATTATTTTGAAACATGTTGGTAACTACTCCAAACAACCCTAGATGCTTGCAAAAGCATAAATGAAGGTAAATCTTTGTGTTTCCTCAATCAACCAAGTAATCCTTTTTGCATTTATTAATAACAATATGACCATTTAAGGTTTATAATTGCACCTTTAAAGTCATACATTTTACATAGCATAAGTATGCAAATAAAACCTTATGAATATCATAATGCACATATAGGTTGAAAAGGCACCTAGGTAATGAGGTGGCATTTATATATTGATGTGGCATTGACGTTTCTAAAATTGTGAAAACACAAAAGACATTATTTACCTAAGGTATGGGACACTTACCTTGGCCGTGGGATCATTTAGTGATTGCATTTGATTTTATAAATGAATGGCAAAAATGACATGTTTCATCGGCCAAAAGAAATAGGGTAAAAACCCTAAGGCAAAGAATCGAGCCATACTTATCAAAGATATTTCATTTTTACCAAGCTTAAAGAGGAAAACAACACCGCCAGCCATGAGGGTTTCAGTTGAAGCTTTTATGGTGGATTTCAACATATTTTCAAGCAAAATCAACCAAAGAAAAGTTGGAGGTATATGCTTGAAACTGAGCCATCTTTACAAAAACATAAATATATTATACTTTGTTGCTATTTGCATCTTTTCAGGCATTTTCCTTTGTTGATACATTCAAGTATTTATTTCTTGTAAAATATGAATGCTCTATTTTTTTTTCTCATAGTCGAGGATTTTGATCTCCTCAGAAGCTTTTCAGGGTTTCGTCTAACAATATTTGCATTCGGTCTTTAGCTGGCTGTGGGTAAAACTTCTGCATTTTTTCCTTATACATTCTACTTCTGGAACACCTGTGTAAGCTCAAATTTTTTGTTCTTTTCATTATTTGACACCTTGGAAATGGGTCTCTATATTATGGCATGCGTGCCTCTCTTTACCATCTGGGCTTATCTTCTTATTCCAATAGTTGCGGCTTAGCCTTCAAGCTTCTATTATAACTTAGCTTTGTATTACTACCCGACCTAGGGTTTGTTCCTCTTGCTGGTCATGGCTTTGTTTGCTTATATTATGGCCAATCTTCATGTGTTCTCCTCATTTTGCAAATTAAAAGACCCTGTGTATGTGGATGTGATCTATCTCCATTTGAATCTGACACCACCAAGCCCAATTTTGTATAAATGATTGAGAGAAGAACATAAACCGCAACATCTTTAGGATTCAGATTAAAAGCAGTATCCTTGTGATCAACAGGCACCAAGAAAACACAGCCACACAACCGTGACAGGTGTCATCAGAATAACTAACACAGCCATGAAAGTCGACCATGTACGCATAATGATCAACTGTAGGTGTAGAACATTAAGGGTTACTTATCTGAATGAAGTAGGTATAGCCTTCATCCACTTAACCTTCATGACTGTATGGGCATAGAACACCACCAAAATTTACAATGTTAGGATATGTTCCAAAGTGCTTCATTAATTCAAAGGTTTGGAGAGCACCCTTATAGAACCTATTTTGCCTACTCTTGCAATCACTACATTCCATGAGATAACATTTCTTTTGGGCATTCTATCAAATGGTTCACATGCCTTGTCATTCATGAATGGGATTTAATCTTCATAATGCTCTGCCACTGTATGACTGTGCTTTGTCTTTTAATAGCTCTTTTTGACATAAAATTCTGTCTTTCAATTTCTGACTAAAACAGTCACTTGGACTTGCCCATCTACTTCATAAGTGTTATTCCTGCATATGCTAGCATGATTTCCTTATGTGCTCTTATAACTAGAAGGTGCAAAAGTAAACATGAATGCATCAAAACAACATATTTACACTGTATTGCTCTTTCTTTCTTATGATGGCAGCCCACATTATCTTAACGACCCTTGCATTGTTATACTCATTTCTCAACCTTGCTCACTGTATGACTACCACTGTACCTATTTCAATACATTGTGGCATTGATTTGATGACTGCTATCTTTAATATCTGCTAGAGGAAGTCAAACTAAAAGTATCTTATTTCATCTTTGTTTATATCAGCATGATACTGTTAATGCAAAATTGCAAATGATGATTCTCTATTGCATATGATCATTATGTAACAGATAAGCTATCTATGAGATGAACCTTTATGATATGATCTTTATCATGACAGTGCTCAACAAGAAAAGATGTCTCCATGCTCTTCAACATCTCATATTATTCTTCTTGCAATCTCTTGTAGCACTATGAGCTTGTAACAGTTGTACTCATGATTTGAAATACATTATATTATTGTTGTAGCTATTAATGAGAAATGATATATCACATCTACATTTTCTCATGATATTTCTATGCACACCTTATTATGAGCTGGGATCAACCCTTATGGGAGCCACATTTATCCCACTCATTTGAACAGAAAATAATTGCACCTATAGCTGCACATGGAACAAACAAGTTATAAATAAAATACTCTTCATAAGTGTGTGTAATGTTCCTCTATTTTGGCCTTCATGGAAATCTGTGACAGGGATTTACATTTGATGCACGTGGGAAACGATATATGTATGAATGGGTAAATATGCATGTTCAGAACATAACCCTTCATTGCTTAGAACTTATTGTTCTAATCCATCTCTTTACTCAATGCAGGAAACCAGACACCAGGCACTTAGGGACTAAGGAACTAGCAGGAGCAAGGCAAAACAAAAGGAAGCAGATCTAGTTGCAGTATCAGTAATTCAGGCAATGACTGGTTACCTTTTAGCATGTTTAGTTTCTTCCAGCATTTACTCATTTATGCATATTTTGGTTTCTATTTGTATCAAATGAGTAAGTTAGTCTCACGGCTTCATTGTGTGAGACACATGTGCCTAATTACATTCAATAAATATTACATTTGCAAAAAAGATTGTAAAATCTTTTGTCTCATTCAGTGGTATAAATGTAATACTTTTTCTTGTAATCTTGTAAAGTTGTTTCATTTGTATAATTGAATGTAACACAGAAGGTTTAAAATGTACCATTCATTTTGAAACATAGGTAGCTCATCCTGATTAAGCCTGTAGGTGAAAATCTGGTAATAGGACACACAGGGGTGTGTCCAACTCATAGTATAATGTACACTCGGGAGTTTCCTGACCAGGGTTGTACTTATGCTATGAAGGTAGGTTGATTTGTGTGTAAGAACCGGTTTCCTCTAGGGATGTTTATGCCATGAAGAGCTTAGACCTGTAACCATTCCTCTGAGTGTCAGATAACACTCTCTTCGTGATTTATAGATAAGTATTAAAAAATATTGATGCTACTATATATTGTGAATATTGTCTATATGATTTTTATGTTAATCTATGTGAATTATATGGATGTGTTATTCAATTTACTATTTACTTTAGAATACTTGTTTGAATATTACATATTATAGTTTACACATCATTTTAGTGACATGACATCTTGTAAATTTATCTTAACTCTAATATTTAAACTATTAAAATCTGCTGCTAACCACTTAAACTACTTTAGGAGGAAAAGTGACTTCACATTTGGTATTAGAGCCTAATGATCAAGCCTTTCTATCTTTAATTTTTTTTATTACATCAAGTTGTATGACCTATGCATTATTCAAATTAGGAAATTCTACTCATTTTTATACAAGTGATATATGAGAGAATTTTCATACTAATCATTTTTTTCCTAGCATATTCATATAGTATATGATTGCGATTGTCATTTATTGACTTATTAAGTGATGTATGATGTGTATTATTTAATAGGATATATCATAACTAATTCAAAATTATTCCATTATCTTTAGAATTATATTCTTATAATCAAAATCATGAAACACCTATTCTATAACAAATTAACAACCAATTTTTAAAAAATTATACATAATATTTTCTATTAAAATTTAAAATAGTTTTTATATATTAATTTGAAACTATTTATCTAACTACTCCACACATAATCTTATCTCTACATGTATTCCTTCTATACTCCCTAAACTATTTCCTACTCTCTACACTTCACTAGACACTCCACATAGCTTTGTTATTAGTACTTGCCTTAGGCATAGTACTATTGTAATGACTTTGGCTTTTTTTAGTTAACTAGTTATTGAAAATTTAGTTTTCAACCAATCAAAAATAATATTTAAACAAAAATTAAAATAAAATTCAATTTCGTAAAGTCAACTTGTAAAATATTTAACTTTACAAATTATAAAAAATATTTTTTGTGCATTTGATTGGTTAAAAAAGTTGTGTAAAAATTAAATATTTTTTTAAAGAATGATTTTTCATTTTTTGCTTTATAAAATCATTTCATTAAATCTTTCTAAAGTAAATAAATGTTACTTATTTTGACTTTTTTTAAGAATGATTTTTTATGTATGTAATTGTTATTTTTTTATTAAAGAAAATCTTACAAAAATCAATTAACTATTTTATAGAGATTTAGATTCTATTAAACTAATATCTTTTCCATGTTTTTATGTTTTTAATATTTTATGGTATAATTTGATTATATATGTTCTCTTTCTTATAAAATTTATATATACTATTTCTATTTATATCTTATATTATTATAGGTAATAATTTGTAGGTAAATAAGTTAACCTATATTATGTAGGTAATATATTAATTTATATTATATGTAATATTAATTTATATAATATATAATATAGGGTATTTTATGTTATAGGTTCTCCTTTCATATATATATTTATATATATTAATAAACTATCCTAATTAACTACTATGTTAATTATAATATTAATATTATTATATTATTACTATTAATATAATCAATATAATAGTAAATCACTATATTAATAATTATAACAATATTTTAAAATATATTAATATTATAATATTACCTATTTACTTAGTTTATATAATGTAATTTATAAATTATTAATATTAAATTAGAATATAATATATTTATTATATTAATAGTATATTTAACTATCAAATTCAAAATCAATTAGAATCAACTGAAAATTATATTTAATAATAAATCATTTGATTATTTAATGTTTAACAAATATTTATTCTAAAGAACAAACTCAACTTCAACTTTATTAGTTATAGTTATGTCTAGTAAAATAATTCATAAACTACTTCCTTCTCTCAATCAATGGGTTCATTATATAAACATTCAAATGTATTCAACTTTATTTTTTTTGAAAAAAATAACACCAAACAATAAATATTTATTCCAATTTATTTTATTTTCAAATATTTAACAAGAAACAAGATATTTACATTAATAAGCAAAACATATTAAAAAACCAACACTATTAATCAAAACTAAAATACAAAAGTCAAAACTAAAATACAAAAATTAAAAAAATTACATTTAATTTTATTCACATTAATTAAACTTACATTTATTTTTATTCCAACTCTACAAATCTCTAATCAGAATACTACAAAGGCAAGTACTGGCCACTATGTGGCACTTGTTTCTTATTCATTCTTACCTTCTCCATTTATCTTCAGCCATTCAGTTTTTTCAACGAAGTGTTATTTTTAAGAAAGTCATGTCTTTTCATTTTTTGACCAAGCCTTATTTTAAGTGATTGTCTCCTATCTTAAACAACATATCATTTTTTTTTATTGAAATAAGAAAAAAATAATTACATCAACGGGAAAATTCTGAGCAGCTACAACTACAAAGCATAAACAACAACAACTAAAATGTTAAATTGGTCTAAACATAAAGAGCAGCTACAGGTGCAAAGTATAATAATCTGAGCATGGACGGGCTGGTTTAACCAGCACACTCTAAGGGTACACTCCTTAGGTGGCTGGGCCCACAGCCTCTTTAAACCTGTGATTTTCATGCTTCTTTAAACTTATATGGCTTTTCCGTTTTCGTTTCACTTTTACTGAAGCCTTTCCGTTCCGGATATTTTAAAAAGTATAAACGGTAGATCAAAATGTCTTAGCCCTGTCACTTATAAAACAACGATACGAATATTAATCTTTCGTTATATTTAGAGTATTATTTTTAATTTTTGATATTTTAGATTTTTAATATTTATTATTAATAAATTATAAATAATTAATATTATTATAAATAATTATATATTTTTAATTTTAATTTTTTAAATAAATTTATTAGTAATTAATATTGTTAAAAATAATTAAATATTTTTTAATTTTAGTTTTTAAATAAATTTATTAATTATAAATTATTCATAATTGATATTTAATAAGATTTTAATATTAAGTATTTCTTATTTTAATTTTTGAAATAAATCTATTAATAATAAATTATTCATAGTTGATGTTTAATAAGATTTATTTTAAAGATTTTTAGATGATAATAATAATAGATAATCAACAGTTAATAATAATTAAAAATTAAAAAATTAATTAATAATAATAATAAAATTAATAATTATAAATCAATTATAAATAACAATTCTAATTAAAATTATTAAAATAATTGATTATAAATAACAATTCTAATTAACATTATTAAAATAATCACATAGTAAATTATTGATTATTAATTATTTAAAATTAAAAAAGAATAATTACACATAATAATAAAAACATTAATAATAAATTATAGTTAAAAATCAATTTTAAATAACAATTTTAATAAACATTATTAAAAATAATCAATAATAATTTTTTGGTTATTAATTATTTAAAATTAAAATTCATTAAAACAATTTATAATTTGACATTCTAGATTTTGACAACATGATCTGTGATAAATTGATCATTATGAATTTTGACAAACTTGGCACACAAATGACAATTTGACAATGAAATTAAAGTACCACAATTGAGTTTCAAATTGAGTAACACAATAGACACAAACAAATTGAGAAATTGTTATGAGGGTAGTGATGCAACATTTCTAATTAGAGTGTACTCCATAAGATTACAATTCTTTGAGACATTTTGTCCCAACAGTTCACAAGATTTGTCTATCCTCCCATATTTTGCATAGATTTCAAAAGGGATTCTACAACCACAAAATTTGAGAAAAATCATCTTTATATTATGTTTTCATTATGATTGGTTAAATCTTATACTAAATGTGGGTGTTGTTTGTGTTTTAACTAGAGTAGATTAATATTTTTGAGTTTTCTCTATGAAGCTCAGAATTACATGCACATGAAATGAACTAAGTTTAGTTACGAACCTTGGTTGCTTCAAAATAATCAAACAAGATTAGGAGAGGAAGGAACGCACACCAAATTACAAAAATATTAAAAATGATATTTTGAATATTTAAAATTTGATAAGTTTTAATTTATTTTTAAAATGCTCAAGAAATATCAATATATTTTTTTCAAATTTCAATAAATTCAATTTTGAATATCAAAAATTTGATACACCTTTAAAATCTATTGACAAACAATACAACTTTTAGAATTTTGATGAATTATCGGACTTGTGAACTTGTCAATGGATTTAGAAAGTGCTCAAATTCACTTTAGCAAAACCTTATAAATCTTTTTTGAGAAATCTACCAACCTCACAAATGAATTTTAATGCATAATTTTCACCTGGATCAATATTTTCTTGTGAAATATTGCCACATTGTGTATGACAATATCACAAATCCTCTTACCAAACCATTTAGCTTCAAATTTTATAGAACTCATGATTTGATTGTTTTCACAAACTATTTGGTGAAAATTTGAACTCTTAATATCTCACCAACTAAAGGAATTTTGATCCAAAATATTGCCACATTAGGAGAAATACTATCACTTGAACATCCTTGTAAAATTATTTTGCACTATCTCTCATAGATTTTGAGATTTAATTATTTTCATAAAATTCTTTGAGCTACATCATTGCTTCTAAGGGTTCTAGTTAAAATAAAGGAGGTTCTTCTTCAAAATGATGAGAGAATTGAAACTTGAGGATAATTGGGGTGTGTTTTACTAGGATCTACTCGAAAAAAGAATTCAAATGCAAAAAGTTTAAAGTTGGCAAGTTTAAAAACAAGACCAACAAGAAGATGGGGAAAGGATAATGTTAAGGATTTTGATGTAATATGAGGAGAGAGATTGAAAGATCTAGATTAATACAGTGAGATAATGCCCTAAGATGTATAAATAAGAGAGAGGGTCACTAGGGGGGAGTGAGATAAGATATTCCCTAATAGAGAGTGGTAAAAATGATGGTGAGGAGTGAAGAAGATAGTTATTAAGAAGAAAAGAAGACTATGAGTGGTTAGAGGCAAGGGGAAGACCAGGGTCATGCCCCCATAAGGGGAGAGGATGATCAAGAAGATACAAAAAGAATTAGGAATATCTAACTCATACCTCCAAGGTGAGAAAATAAGGAGATTCCCTCAATGTGAACACTTGATAGGTAATGATAGGAGTGAAGAGGGACACTAAGAGAGAAAGAGAAGTGGGACATGCCATTAATATCAAGGAAGGGTCTAATAAAAAATAAAGAACGTGATAGATTAGTAGGTGAGAGGATGAGGTAATGAATGATACAAGTGAAGTCTAGGAATATATAATATAGTGAATAAATACCTCCAATAAAAGAAAGCAAGAGAGAGTAGAGTGAAAATGACATAAAAAAATCATAAAGAAAGGTAATAGAAGAAAAGAGATGAGAAACTCAATTGACACCTTTATTTTGAGTTACTAGGGTTATTCCTAATAGTTATAATAGTGACTAAAGTATGGATCATAATTATCCACTTATCATTGACCAAATAATATCAGTAAGAGAAAAACTAAGATCCAAAACAAAGTGGAAGCTCGTAAGGAGAAGAAAGCAAAAGAAAAATATAATAGTGAAGGGAAAGCTAAGGAAAAGTGGAATCAAAGCAAAGGGAAAAATAGGATCAAGGAAAGGAGAAAGATAAGAGGAAATAGAGGCCAAGAATGGAGAGGAAAGATCAAAATAAAGGTAAGATTAAAACATTAGCATAATCAAAGGTCAAGAAAAAGAAGAAGAAAAGAAGATCTAAGGATAATTAATGATCACTATAGTAGACTATTCAGTTTATAACATGATCCTAATTTTATACAATGGTAAAACCAAGTAGTTTGTTATGATCCAACATTTTTGTGTATACTATAGTATCTCATGGAGATAGTAAGAAAGTGTAGCACTAGTAATGGGATAGAAGTAGTTTAGATGTTAGGCTTGGGATGTTGTAGAAGTGATACAAAGGAGAAAGTAATGAAATTCTTGCCTTGTCTTGTTCTAGGATTGAGGCATTCTTGACCAAAGAATTTGAGAGAAAAATGATGGAATAAAGTGTAGAAAAGGGATCAAGAGATGGAGGAATAAAGTGAGATGGTAACTTGCACTAGTCTAATATTAGGTTATGCTCATGCTAAAAGAAGGGGAAGAAAGGAACTATAGCTTAGCAACTCATCCTAGAATGACTCATAGATGGATCATTGATAGAAACAAAGAAAAATATGTTATAACATCTTGATCTAGTTGAATAATTTTTTATAGACAAGTACCTTTGAGGTGCTTTGAAATTTCTCTTAGGCTTTACATGTTTTTATTTTTTTATTTTTTATTTTACCCTTTTTATGTATTTTTAATTATTGTGGACATAAACGTTCTTTTTTTTACACTCAATAATAGATGAGGAAAGAGAGGAAGAAGTTGATTTTCTATAAGGTTTTAAGGGCCATTAATTAGTTCTAGGTATTGGGAAAATAGAAGGGAAGAGTACTCATGGACATGAGAATGTATTTCATTCTTATCATGGGGTCATATGAGAGTATACTGGCTATAGTAAGAAGTGAAAAGAGATTAAGAATTTAAGGCCAAAATGAAGTAGAAGTCCTATTTCATTGAACTCATCATGCCAAGTTGCATAATGGATGAAGGAAATTATTATAATATTTGCAATAAGATAGCTACTAGGAATAGTGAAGATGAAATTTGATGAATGTGTGACTAGATAGGTTTCTGTGGGAATAAGAGTCTAGGTAAAATATTGGTCATGTTGGTGCATAAACTAGTAACACCATTGATGAGATCTATTGCTCTATATCATGGCCCAAGTTGTGCTAGAGAGAAGAAGAGTGAAAAGGAAACACAAATTGAGTAAACAAAAGATCAATTAGGTAGAGGATCAACAACCATCAAATCATCATAAAAAATGAGGCATCCATGAAGTCATTCGAGTGAAGAATAGGGGTGCATAAAAATTGAAAGGAGAAAAGATGATGAAATAGTTACAAAATAAATTGATTATAGAAGCATTGTGGATAATAGGAGACCTGGAACACATATATCATAATTTTTCATATAATTTTTATTAGGAGTTAAAGGGTAGGCATCTCATTGAGAGAAATGAAGATCAAATCATTATGTAATGGGTGATCACATAATACTGGTTTACAATTTCTGAGAGATCCTGATTTTTGCTGAAATCACATATTTTTAGAAAATATAATGATTTAAGCCTTGAAAAGTTCTATTTAAAGGATTCCAATTGAAGAAGGTTTGATCAAACCACCTTAGATCAAACCCCCTTAGATAGAACCGCACTAATTTTAAACCATATCTATAATGGAGTCTCCTTTACACCTATCAAAATGTTGATAAAAAGCCATTTTTGATTTACTTTTTGGGGGATCAAATGAATTCATTTAAAATTTAGTTTGTGTATGTATTCCTTATTATAAGCTTCCCAAAAAGTATAATTTTAAATAAATTTAATTTAATTATTATATTTATGTTTTATTTCTTGTGAATGTAAGTTTTTCACCAAAAATCAAGTTCTTTGTTATGCACATGTGAAAAAATAGTAGATTATAAAAAAAAAATTGAAAAATATCAGTGCACTAGATATTGTAGTCCTTGATCCAACAAAAAAAAAATTAAATTTCGATACATACAAAAATAGTTATGTTGTATATAGTCCGCCTATGTTTGAATTGTAATTGGTTTGACTTTGAAACTTGATTGAGAAAAAAAATTCAATAAAACACTATAAAACCAAATGAAAGCACTAGAAATTGTAGTTACAAATCTAAATTTGAAAAAAATTAGAATTTTATTCTTTATGGAAAAAAAATTATATTGTAAATGGTGAGCATCACTCCTTAAAATGGTCTTTACTGAAAAAAACTATTTTTCGAAGGAGATGCAAAAATAAGTGAAATCTGATTCCAAATTTTTTGAAAAAAAAAATATTTAGAATCTATAGACAAAATGTCACAAATCACTAGTTTGCATCATCTTTAAATTTATCATAGTTTAGCCACTATACATGCCCAAAAGTGAAGATTTAGTTAAAAAAAAATAGTTTAGTGTCTAATTTGGCCAAAAATTGTAAACCGGTATTGTGGGATCACTCTAATGTATGATGTATTTACTTTGGTTTATCAATTTGGATAAAGGAAGAATCATACAAACAATAATCATGGATGTTATCAATAGGATGAGGAGAAGAGAAGGTTCCCCCAAGTCATGAGTTTTTGATCAACTTTAATTGCTCCCTAATTAGGTTAGAAAGAAAAGTGTAACAATTAAAAAGTAGTTTCTCTTGGATATGGGGTAATAGATATTTTAAAAAGATAAGTTGGAGTACATATGATTTAGATGATGAGATTCCAATGCACAATTAAGGATAAGAATTGAGAAGTGTAGTCTTAAATAGTTTCAATATGATCTTGTTTGCAATGTATGAGTTGTATAATCTAGACATGTTGGGTTCTATGTTGAATTATAAATTCCAATTAAAGGCATATAAAAGATTAAAAGAATAGTTTATCAATCTAGGTTGTAACATGTAGAACTAGTTCAATGATTTATTATTGATTAGTTTTAATAATTTTAATTAAAATTGTTATTTAAAATTGATTTTAACTATAACTTATTATTAATGTTATTAAGTGTAATTAATTTTCTAAATTTTAAATAATTGATAATCAATAATTTACTATTGATTATTTCAATAATTTTAATTAGAATTGTTATTTATAATTGATTTATAATTAATAATTTATTATTAATTTTATTATTATTAGTAATTTAAAAAATATATATATATTATTGGTTGTTGATTGTTTATTATTATTATCATCTAAAAATCTTTAAAATAAATCTTATTAAACATCAATTATGAATAATTTATTATTAATAGATTCATTTCAAAAATTAAAATAAAAAAATACTTAATATTAAAATCTTATTAAATATCAATTATAAATAATTTAGAATTAGTAAATTTATTTAAAAATTAAAATAAAATATTTAATTATTTTTAACAATATTAATTATTAATAAATTAATTTAAAAATTAAAATTAAAAATATATAATTATTTTTAGCAATATTAATTATTAATAAATTTATTTAAAAATTAAAAATAATTTAAATATTTTTAATAATATTAATTATTAATAATTTATTTTAATAATTATTAAAAATCTTTAATGTCAAAAACTAAAAATAATTTATTTGAATATTAAAATTAAAAATTAAAAAATATTTTTAATAATATTAATTATTAATAATTTATTTTTAATAATTATTAAAAATCTTTAATGTCAAAAACTAAAAATAATACTCTTATAACATATGGTCACGAGGGATAAAAACGTGAAGCCTATTTTAAATATAACCAAAGATTAATATTCTTATCGGTGTTTTATAAGTGAAAGCGGTAATACATTTTGATCTACCGTATATACTTCGTATAATATTGACGGAAACGGAAACGGAAACGGCTTCGGTAAAAGTGAAACGAAAACGTGAAAGTGACGGATTAAAAGAAAAGGAAAAGTCACGGATGTAAAGAGGCTGTGGGCCCGGCCACCTAAGTTGTGTACCCTTAGAGTGTGCCGGTCAAGCCCGGCCAGCATGGACAGCTGCAACAATACTGCTAAAAAAGTCTGAAAATGAACAACAGCAACTATAATGCAAAAAAGGCAAGAATGACTGCACAAGAACAACTACAAATTGCTGCCCTTCACCTCCACAATTCAAAAGACACAAATAAGCATTAAATACAGCTCCAGTTAGCAACCACAACTCAAAGTTGAAAGAGTAAGAACTGCAGTCACCATCTCCTCCCACAACTCCAAAAGATAAGTGAACTGCTGTCTCAAACACCTCCAGTGTTGACACTTTGAATAAAGTCCCAAGAATAAGTTCCCAAATCAACCTGTCCTTTCAGCCATGAATTCAAGGGCATATGGCAAATTCACCGCCAGCAATTCACCGACAGAAAAATTACTGTTAATAATTTACCGCAGGAAAATTCACCGCCATGACAATTCATCGTGCCAAAAATTAATTGCATGATTTTTTGACGGTTAATTTTCCATGGCGGTGAATTGCTGGTGGCGGTGAATTGTTGACAGTGAATTTTCCATCGGTGAATTGCTGGCAGTGAATTTTCCTAGAGCCAAATTCAAGCAAGTCTCAAATTCTCCTCCTCTTTTAAGCTCATCTATCCATTTAAATCTTCGCCAGCATCCTTGTATGAGTTGCCCACAAGCTTGGAGCAACAACTGGTGGTTCCAGTAAGCCTCCATAGCAGCCCCTTCAAAACACACCACTCCTGTCTGATTTTTAACATTGCACTTTGTAATTAGGCACAATAGAATTGAGTTGAGTTTGAAGATCGATTAATGTCTTCCTGAGCTCGGGATTAACTTGGAAAGAGGACGTATCATTTGATAGCGACTTCTTCCTTAAACAAATTTACATAGTAGTCGCAACCTATTCAAATACCTTTCTTTCGTGACGTCTACAAAACAAGTTTCTTTCATGACCTGCATGAGGAAGCTTGAAAACTAAAAGAGATTAAATTTTATAGATGTTTGTTTTCGACAAAGCGACCTGCAAAGATATCCTTATATTCCCAAAATTAGCATTTTCTATGGCCTTTCACCCCTCGTGCCTTCCTCGTCATGGAGCCCTGGTCGCATAGCATTTGCCACAGTTTATCATTTGTTTTGCTCAAGTGATGTTTACTTGGAATTGATGTCCATCAAATTTTAGTAAAAATTGAGATTAAGAAGATTTTGATTTCATGAAGGGTAATAGAGCACAGGGCCAAGAATGAGGATTTCAAAGGCGAGGTAACGTCCTGTATGATGCAATGATTGCTATGGCCAAGCGGACCCTGTCTTTGATTCCTCCTCCTTGGCCTCCCTCCCCTTAGTCTCATGTGGTTTCGCCCTGTGGAGTGAGCTTGAGGATTTTGATTGTAACGACTTTGGCTTTACTGGATTGTTTGCTTTTAAGAACAAGAAAAACGTTTATAAAAGGCATCATACCTATAAAAGGCTATTCAAATGATAGATGACCATGAACACAACCTCACATCGATCGACAGGTAAAACCATTCCATAATGATCTTAAAAGACGTCGATAAAGTCGATGCAGCATCGACAACGAAGTAAATTGACATATAAGTGTTGTTTAAAATATAATGATCTTAATGTTGGGATGTGAAGCCCAATGGTCACATGACCGCTCATATTCTCCCAACTATATATAAATATACGTGTGCACATCATGTACTGGATATCATATAGCAGTTAATACAAGTTTAAAATTTACACTTAAAAGCTAACAAAATGAATCTTTCAACAAATTTCTTCTCTTGAATTTGTCTGTAATTTTCCTTCGATCTCACCCAAGACTGGACTTATATGAAGTTTTTTGTGCATTCTATGTTGTGCAACGTGATTTGACAATGAGGCATGGTTTGTCAAATGGCTGGGCATGATGTATCATCCTTGGTTGAGTTGTGGAGGAACGTAGATCGACACAATAGCATATTATGTAAATAGTTAAGTTGTGCATTGTTTTTGGATTTGATTGTATTGAAAGTTTTTAGCATCAATGTTTCGGATCATTCCGTGATACATCATGATAATGGATCACAGAGTGTGATCCGAAACATTGATGCTAAAAACTTTCAACACAATTGAATCCAAAAACAATGCACAACTACAATATGGATTGTGGAAACTTGATATCATTAATAGCTAAGTTGCTTATTTCCCCTTATATCTAAAAGAATAAAAACTAGAATACAATCAGGAATGCACCAGGTCATAGGTTTAATTCGACTCCATTGAAAACTGATCGTCAATACTTTGAAGATTATTCTTTGATCTGAAATCAAATATCATTTATAAATAGTTATGGCCTATTTTGTGTAAAGACTTGTTAAGGGAACCCTCTATCATGTCAATACATTCAATAGCTTATTATACTGCTATTAGGTCTGACGTAGTGGCTTTTTATACCTCTATTAGGTTTGATGTAGTCTTTTATTTTATCATTAATGGAGAATCACTATACAACGTTTGAATGCGTACTTTTGCAATTACTAATGTTTTTATGTGTAATAATTGGATTTTACAATATACGAGCCTCATATCACCACTAATGATATACACTGGTGTTCCTTTGTAGGAATTTCTACACTTAATAGAGCAGATAATTTAGTTGGTTTTATTTCTGGTTGTTAGATATTATTTTGAACACATTTGAGTGCTTCATGAAAGAACATGTTTCTATCCATAATTTTGGATTAAGCATTACCCTTTGTTATTAGCAAGCAACAACTCAACATTCAATTGTTTTTCATTTGATCCCACAAAATTATTGTTTCATGTTCTAGTTGCAACACTTTATTTAATAGGGCAAACCAATGTATATAATTTTTTTCTAGATTATATTGATATTGCTACTTGTTGTCAATAAATATACATGGTCATTTATTCTTCTATTTAACTAATTCAAGTGACTCATTAATTCTTATAAATCTTCAATGGTTGGATGGACATTCTTCATATTTGTTGGTGAAACCATTGTTCTTCCTCACTTTGTACATGTTTGAGAACTTTATCTATTGTAAAAATAGTTGTATTAAACTATTTCTATTATATATATATTTTTATTATGGATGTCTACCCATTATAAGAGACAACGATCCCAAATCCCAAATTGTAATCATAGACCTTTTATTGAAGCATATAACAACATTTTTTAGGAATTCCGAGTGTAGGTGAGAATCTATAACTTCAATATCATTTGACCTATAAAACTTATTTCATAAAAATACATGTGATTTCTTTTGAAATACCTTATTATCCTTTTCTTCCCTCTAATTTCCTGAAATTTTTAATAGAAATTGTAGTGTTGCATGTATTATACGACCATCAATGTTGAATGTTGCAACTCCAATTAAAGCAAGTAGTAGAAGGGGGCTACATTGTGGTTGTGTTGATTTTTGAAGGGCTCAATTATTCACTCCAATAAAATGGCTTGTATGCTCATGTTGTGCCTTGGATTATTGTATGCAATAGAGGTGAAATTTTGTCCTTGATTATAATACCCTTTCTTAGATTGGCATCGCCAACTTTCAAAGACCTACAACATATTTAAATACTTAGGTTCCATGTCATTTCTTGCATACTCACACAAATGTATGTATTGTGTATGTATTCCATACAATATTACACCACATTATTCCTTTTGCCAAATTTGATACTTAAATATCCACATTGGCTCTTATTATTAAAGTCTTCATGGGTTTTCCGTAAGTTCACATGCTATTCCATTACATGGGCTTCGCTATATATATGGGTTACAGCATGTTTAGATAACCATGCACTGTTGTTCCTTTTGAAACATCATGTGATAGTCTTGATAAGATAATATGTATATGTTATATAATTTATTGGTGTAAAGTTATATAAATTTTAATTGGTATATAAATTCATAATATTCAATTGATATATGATCCTTCATATACCAATGGATTTTATGTTTATTCAAAAATCATTTAGATTTGTTTAATATAAGTTACATTATGGCCCATAAACCACAGGTCCTTGGATTCACATCTTAAACTTGGAAAAAATGACACTATTTTTGGAATAATTTGGTGAGAATAACATGATTATAGGATATGAAACCAAATGGGTTCTTTTAAGGTCAAACATGGGGACATCTTGAATTTTATAGGGGGAGACAACCTCTAAGAAAATTAAAATTATAAATTTATACTAATTATTTTATACAATCTAATAATATCATTTATCAATAGGTTTCCAAGCCTACGCATATATTTATGAAATGACATAATACTTCATCTCCTTAGGTACCCTTAATATTTAACTTTATGATGAGATCCCTAATAAAAAGTTGTGTTCCACTTTACTATTAGGTTTACAACATGGTTGTTAATGTGAGGTATCCTTATTTTTATAGCCAAAACTTCATCAAAAAACATAATTGAACAAATCTTCATCCTAGAAGTAAATTGAGATGTAATTAGCCTAGTTCTTAAAGGAAGATTAAAGCTAGTTTTTCTTTATGAAGTACTCTCTAGGTGGTAATAATTTACTATTATTCTATTACTATTTAAGGTGCATTATGAGACTGTTTGTATCATCCTTTTTTTTAATTTGTACATTGTTAATGGACAAGTGATCAACCCAATAACCCTGTACATTTTCCTTATTGTATATAGGACTAAGATTCTACTTATACATTGATTTTGATATATATGAAAGGAGGATATTCATGTAGTCTAGAATGCATGAATATCAACTTGGAATGTATGTTGAGTATATATTATACTTTTATAAATTATGAGTGACCACATAGTATTGGATATGCATAGTAATTATTGTGTGATCACATTGTAATACTTTAATAATTTGAAGGGGTTACATGAGTGAGTGAACTGGTAAAGTTGAAGGATAGGAGGTTAAACACATAAACTTTAATTATCTTTTAAATTTCATAATTTATTTCATAAGACGTCTATATAGTCCTCATCATAATTATGATTGGAAAAGTGATTTTTTTTGTGAATTTAAAATAAAATTAGAAAAAGGATGATCTATGAATTAAATAGAAGTAAATAATAAATAGATGTATTATGAAAAATATAAATATTCAATGTTAGTATCTTCAATTATTGATCATGTGTTTTTTGATTTGTGATGCAGATGCATCTCGTGCTACTAAGGACAATAGTTAATTTACAAAGAAGAAATGTTATGTGACTTTTTCCCTAAGAGAAGAGAAAGTTATGAAATAACCTTTTAGAATTGAAAGGGAGATATAAAAAATAAAGGATATTATGATCCTTTGGTTAAAAGAGAGATTAATAAAGAAAATGGATAAAAAATATTTTAAAAAGGGATAAAAAATTATATTTATTAAATAAAATTAAAGGCATCCTTTGTGAAAAGGTGTGATGGTTTGGAAACCACCCCTTAAAAGGATATACAAATCATTCATGTGAGACTTGGAAAAGGGGGAGAGCATTCAAGGGAGAAAATTCAAGGAGAAGAGAAAAAGGAAAGAGAAATTCAAATGGCACAAAGGAGTGAAGGTTTGGGTCATTGGTTGGCATTGAAACATTTGGAGAAGGGACATGCAGGGGTGTGTCCAACTTGGGGCACAATGCACACTTGGGAGTGTCCTAGCTAGGACTGTGTTTGTGCCATGAAGGCAGGCTGGGTTCTATGTAAGAAAGTTGATTTCCTTTGGGGGTGTTTATGCCATGAAGAACTTGGACTTGTAACCAGTGCTCTGAGTGTTGTATAGCAGTCTCTTTGTGATTTATAGATATGTATTAAAAACTATTGATGCTACTATATATATTGGGAATATTGTCTATATGATTTTGATTTTAATCTATGTGAATTATATGGATGTGTTATTCAATTTACTATTTTCTTTAGAATACTTGTCTGAATATTACATATATTATAGTTTACACATTATTTTAGTGGTATGACATATTGTACATTTATCTTAACTCTAATATTTAAACTATTAAAATCCACTGCTAACACTTAAACTACTTTAGGAGGAAAAGTGACTTCACAAGATGAGGACAGAGAAAGAGAAGCCATAAAAAAGAGAAGTCACCTTTAAAGCATCCAAGAAGATGAAGAACATGTTGAACACAAAGCAATGTTGAGGGGGGTGAATCAACATATACTAAAATTAAAACATGCCCATTTGTAGATAACACATCACATCATATGAATTGAAAGAACAACAAAAAGGAAAACATCCACTACACCATAACACCAAGATTTTTACGTGGAAAACCCAATGAGGGAAAAACCATGGTGAGAGTTAACTCACAATATAAAATCTCACTGCTTAAAAGGTTTTACAATGTGGTTTTAGGATCACTACCTATAGACTTGCACACATTGAAGTAGAGACAAATTCAGAGGCAAGATATAGAGGACCTGATGAGACTCACCGTCTCAGAGTAGGGTACATGAAAATTATGATAAGAAAAACTAAGACTTGAAATATTGTAGATGAGGCATCCGACTTATGTTGACATTGCAATTCCTTTTTCACACATTTACATCTTCATACAGATTTCACACACTTCATGTTTAACATTCTACTTAATCCATATCTAACACCGCCATCACACTTCACAAATGATTTTTCCTTCTATAAATATCCTTTGCAACAATACAAAATTTCTAATTAGGCCGCCTCTAAGATGACCCTTAGATGCAACAAATGATATTGCACAAGTCGAAATCAAAACATATCCAAGGTGAAAGAACTTTGATTGCGGATCAACATATGCTATGTTGATGCCTAAGGGTATTTCCACACATTCTCCAAAATAATATTAATTGATTAGGATCAATTGCAAATGAAGAAAACAAGTCATGTCAGCCTGATTAGTACAAGTATCATCAATACTGTTATTGCTTGACTTCACACCACCAAGGAGATACCTAAAACAACATGTAGATGAAGATATGAAAAATGTAGGTAATCTGTTATATCCCTACAACCTCTTCTAGAAGGATTTTATCATTAAACATTGGTGCAATTAAAGAAGATTATCGAAAAATGTAGAAACAGAGTTCATTCTAGATCAATTGCAACATACTATTAATTTAAGATTAAGCTTGCGGATCTCCAAGACACTTGATATGATTAGATAATGTGTATTAATCATTTTTGATCATGTCCTCAAATCCACAAGACCAAACCTGCATCTCTAGAGGAATGCAGAGCATTCCAACCAACTTTATCATTACATTACACTGTTAGGGCACAAATAGGAGCACAATCATCTATAACTTTAATTGTAGAAAGTGTGAAGACTTGATTTCCTAGATATAATATCTACATAGCATGGCCATCATTTTATTTGAATTGCAAGATAAAATCTTGCACAATGGATGAATGTAGACCAAAAAGACTTGATATTGCCATAGAGTATGCATAATTAGTGCCTTAGCCAATCTTCTGCAACATGTGGTACATGAGACTAGAATGATATCAAGGTAGACATATTGTAGACACATTAGGACATGAGTTTCATCCTCCACACCATACTTAGATCACCATTCTTCCTTATACTACCATGCAGGTGTGCCTCAACTCATATCCACTTATGCAACAACCAACTCCAGAGTATGTACATATTTCAATAACACATATTGACATCAATGACAACACTTATTGCTAGCAATCTCCCCCTTTTCATTGATGGAAACACACATATGCTTCTCTCCCCCTTTGACATCAAGGGTAAAGGGAATGATGTCATCCTATTTATAATATCGCAAAATTGTGTGAGCTCCCCCTTAATATATATTTTCCCCTTGAGATGGAGATTCCCCAAAAATGGATGCTATGTATATAGGAATAAGTTCAAAAACCAAAAATATACTGCACAAACTTCTGCAAAAAGTTTTACAAGGACAAAATTGTCTTACTTATGTATCTTTGCATCATCCTTGGAAGGAAGAATATTCTTATGAATTTCTTTTAGTTGCTTCAAGGTTTCAATCCAGTCTATTGTTTTTGAGGAGAGTATATGATTTTGACATTCAAATTTTGTGCACATTTCTTCAGCTTCATTTATTTTGCTAGGAGTTTTTATTTTCTAACCCACTTTTACTACTGTTTCTAGTAGTCTGAATAGTAGTGCAAGCCACATATTGACTACCTTTCTTAACAAGTTAAATTGTTTCTTTAACTGATCTCTCTGGATCAAAAGCAATGACCACTATACATGAATATTTTCAACTTGTGTCCTGACAGATCCATCTATATCTTTTGACAAATCATAAGTTTTTTCCAATAGTGTAATTTGTGACTCAATAGAGTCAATCTGACTTTTGATGTCTTTGGTGGAGTTGGCCACTTCAAGCAAAATTGATAAATAGTTGTTGCTTCATTCACACACCTCTTAAACTTTTATATGTTTTCCTGCAACATATTGTGTGCATCAGTACACCTATCAAAGGCCTCAGTCATTCTTTTTTCTTTTACTTTTCTCAAGGCATCTTGTTCTACCTTATGCTCTAAGAGAGAGGTGTGATCTTTGAAAGAATCCATTAAGAGCTTTAACTTTTATTCGAAAGGCAAGGAGACATCCATATTTACTTCTAGTAATCCTTCTTGGATAATCTTCATAACATTGTCAATCAATTCACTTTTCTTTTCATATTCTTGTAGGATTTTCTTCCTTGCGGAAGTATGCAGGACATCACCAAGTTACAACTTATGTAAGGGAGAAATGATTGATAGGTCAACTTGTCCCTCAATGGTAGGAATTTGTAGAAGTAGTAGTTCTTTGAAAGAATCTAATGAGGAAGACCCTTGGCTTACAAAAGCCTCTTGCTTCTTTGTATTGACCTCCTTTGAATCCTGATCATTTTCAGGATTACCTTCTATATTTTGTTCCTCACTTTCTTTCTCCTTTTCTTCTGCATTTCTTTCTTCTTTTCTTATTTCCATATTGAAGATAACATTTCCTTCTTTTTGTCTATAAATTCCTTTCATTTCTTGCATCTCTACTTTCATCAGGGAATACAAATTATGTTCTTTGTTAGATTTAGTGTTCACCAAAGGTGAGATCCTCATTTTATTTAGATCCTCTACACCTTGTGCATTTGTGCTTTCTAGAGGTATAGTCTCCTAATCTTGTTTAGCATTTACAACTTCCACATCATCAATAGTTACATTTTCTACGTAAGCAGATAGATTTTCAATATGAGTAGTCACATGAGGCATTTCTTATGTATCAAAGATATCCAAAAGAGTTTTATCCTTGATTATTTTAACTTTCCTTAATCCTTCCAATATTCTTGCTGTCTTTTTCAACTGTTTCCTTTTTCATCCTTTTTATTTCTTCTTTGTCCCTCCCCATCAAAATGTTTATTCTTTGTTTGATTCTAAATTCTTGAGCCTGATAGTGGGAAAATTAACTCTTTCATCATGGGAGATAGATACCCCAACCTTCTCTAGTTCCTACTACCTCATTCTAGATTCTTCAACAACACCAACATTCCTTTTTCTACTAAGAACATTTTCCAAACTTATTGAAAGATGATCAATGATTTCATTAAGAGTCATGTTGAAACTATTCATATATGCAACGATTTCCTTTTTAATTGAGTTATTATCATCAAATGAGATGATTCATGATAAAGATCAACAACTTCCTTCAAAGCATCATGTTGCATAATTGCATTTATGGTAGCATCAAGCTATAGAGGGACATGTTTGGAAGTAACAGGAGGAGACTCCAAGGTTTCTTCATCAATTTCCTTTTCCATGGATATTTCTTTTTCTTCTTGATTTTTCTTCTTCTTCCTTCTCTTCAAAACATAGGATCTCACCTCTTCTTATTCAACTTCCTCAAATCATCAACTACATTTATTGGAGTAATCTTTTCTCTTGTTGCTCTCTATTTAGGTCTTGGATTCTTTCTTTTTGTAGTTTTGGTCTTTACCAAAACATTAGTAGCAACTATTTTTCTTCTAGGATGATTTTTAGTGTGTCTAGAAGTAGTGATAGTGGTAGAAGCAGATCTACTTGTCCTTTTAGATGTTGGCATAATAGTGGTGGCATAGGATGCTTCCGTAGAACCTTTAAGAGTCCCAAACATCTTTTTTTAGCTCAAACACCATCTTTCCTACATTCTTCTTTGCCTTTTCTTTTTCCCTCTCCTTAATCTATTTGTTAGTTATTTCATCATATGTACCAAACATTTCAACAAAAGGATCCCTTGGTTTGCTCAGCAACATGTCAACATAAGCAATCAAATTTACTTTGGGAAGTTCAAAGGGAAATAAAGTAATCCATGAAGTCCTTAGTGTGACTGCTTCCATGTAACAATTATCTTTGTTCACCATAAAAGTGATTTCATTTTTGTACTTCTCCACAACATGTGAGGGAATTCTATCTCTTTTTTGTATTTCACTCTAAATATTTTTGAAGAAACCACAAAACGTTGTGTTGCATTTAGTGGTGTTTGGAAAACTATGCATATAATCCTTTATTTGGTGTGCAACATGAACATTCTTTTTTTAGACCATATTATTAAAACTGTGCATTTCTTTCATGAAGTAGAACATAAGAAAAATGATTAAGGTACCATACTAGAAGTTGTAGAGAGTTTCCTTGGTTTTGTGCATATTTTCCAACACTTGTTGCCGTAGGAGTTCGTAGAGATCATAATATTTTCCTTCCTTTACCATCTGAAGAGTAGTATAAATGGTGGTGGTTGTAGTCAATCCTTCTCTATTTGAGTAGTATATCTTATATGAAATTCCCATCATTGCATACCGAATAGTTGGGTTAGATATGTCACTCATAGTGAGAGCCCTTTTATCAAATTTCTCTCTGGTGAGCCTCATGACTTCTTCACTCTTGACTGATTTCAGTACAATCAGTCTAGTGGGGCATAATCCAATCACAACCCTAATAGCTTCTTTTGTGATGAAATGAGGTTGATCAAGCCAAAAAAATATCCTCATAAATTCAAATTAGAGAGAATATGATCCAATAATCTTCATAGCCAAAGTAGGGAAAATCCTTCCATACATCCAATCCTTTCAATTCTATATTTGCATATTCTGGTTTGAGTTGAAAGTCATCACCTAGGGGATTATTGAACCTGAACTCTATCATCTTCAAATGATTGTATTCATTTAGCAATGAATGGATGTAGATGTAAATATCTTCAGAGTGGATCACATGGATTGGAACATGGGAGAAAGAACCTTCCTTGTCAGTCATAGTTGATATATATGGGTGTTTCTTGAATTTCAGCCTTGGTCTATCCACAAAATTGATGAAAACAGGAGTAGCCATGATAGATCTAACTACAGCTAGGGTTTTACAAGTAAAAACCATAGAAATACCTTTAAACATTGTTGTTATGGTTTTGCACAAAACTCGTTGAACACTTTCTCCACTTCCTTAGCTCTTCCGCTCATTTGAGATAGTTTGAATGAAATTAATTTGATGAAAATGAGCTAAATATACCTCACATTAACCCTAATTGCTCTGCAATAAATGTAATTGTTTGTTCAGACATTACAACAATCCATAAGTCTTCAGGACACTTCTGCAGAAAGAGTATTTTCTCTAAAAACATGACCAATCAAGTTCATATCACAATTTACCAATATGTTGAAGATTCCAACATCTCAAGTATTTTAGGGGTATGATAAGTTCTACAATTGCAACTCCCCTAGAGTCAATACTCTCTCTAGTTATTGGAAAACCAATCTGCACCATGCTGAGGTACAAATTCGTTCCTTACTTCTCATTCCTCCCTTTTCTTCCAAATCTTGTTCATCTCTTTCTTTTGTTGACTAATGATAGGCTTCCCTTGAAGAGAAAAAGACCTTAAATTCTTAACCTTATAGAATCTTGCAATGTATCCTTGTTTGTTCTAATTATAGCAAATGATACTGGCTTGTGAAGCATAATTACTTCTTCTCACATTGAATCTGCACTCAACAAATTTATGACTAAAATTGTTGCATGTGTAGCAATAACCATGGAAATATTGAGAGGTCATAGCATGATTATTCCTTATCACCTTACTTTTTCTTTCATTAGTCTTGTGGCCAATTTTATTGCAAGCATAGTGTAGACATCCAAATTTGGACACTTACATTTGTCCAAATTTAGCCCTTTTCATCTAAACATCCTCTTATTTGTATTAATTAAGTAATATTTCCATTATTTAATTAATTTCCTTAAATTATTCTAAATCCCTAAGGTATTTAGTTAATAATTAAATACCTTACCCTTTATTCCCCTTTTTATCAAAATGAATTAAATAAATATGACATTTATTTAATTCCTCACATATCACATCCTCCATCATTTTCATCTAATCTTAATCCATCTTCTAATCTCATCATTAGAGATGTGCACATGTCTAATCCTTGATTAAGACATGTCATATCCTCCAAATTTTGCAAGTTGGATTCTTAACCTTTGTTAATCACTAATCATCTTCTAATCACTGATCAGTTAAGCCTAATTGTTACCTTGGTCAACACTCCCCATCTCCTAAGGAATTTTTAATTCCTTTTTATTCACCCAAGACTCCTTTCTTCCCCATGTGAATTTTTAATTCACATTTATCCTTCCAAGGTTTTCCTCTTTCCCATGCAACTTCTAGAACCTTTGACTTTTCACATCACTCACATGTGGCAAGTTCCCACCTTTTTGGGAACCTCGTCTTATCCACTAGATTCTCCCAATCATTGTGAATTTAAAATTTAATTTTATTCTCCCAAAGTCATTCATCTATCATCTGAATCACATCGATACATCATCTGAGAGCATCTCTAGGTTAAGTATCCATCATCATTTTCCCATCCAAATCCCCTGAACTTCATTTCAAGTTATTATCTGAATCGATCTAAATCCTTGAATTGATCATTATCAACATCTTCTTAGGATTGTCATATGTCCTAAGTTAATAATCATCATTGGCCCAATCAATCCAATTTCAATCTCAAGATGGATTCGACACCGCAATCATCCATTTATCCTTTAATACGATCAATCAGTATCCTAAGTCACCTAGGGTAATATCTGAATGGGGTTTGCAATCCCTTTTGATTCATCATTGGATCCTATTAATAATTTCATTAATCGATCTTATCCAATCTAATCCAATCACCTTCGACCCAATCAATCTACTTCCATCTCGAGGTAGATTTGGTGTCGTAATCATCCTTTGATAATCAACTCCAATCATCATAATAAATCCCATCACATCATCTAATCATCCTAATATGAACTTCAATCCAATCCTAATCCGAGCTTTAATCCAATCCTAATCTGAGCTTTAATCTAATCCCAATTTGAGCTTAACCAAAATCCTAATCTTAGCTTTAATCCGTCTGCATCCAAGATCTTTGGATATCGAAACAAATCTTAAGATCCCTCCTTCAATCTTCTTATAATCCATTCTTTTTTCCTTTCATCACCTTTTCTATCCTTCTAATCATCTGTTCCCGTCTCTTCAATCCATCTAATCTAACATCATGAATCCTCATCCTTCACCAATGTAACCAAAGATAGTAGTCAAGGGAAACCCTAATTATGTTGATGACGATAATGAAAGCCTTGTCGATCAAGAGGTATATGACATGGATACCCTTGATGTTATCATTGCTAGTAAGCTTTTCCCAACCACTTTCCAAAATCCAATCCCCCCTCTGAGCTATCCCATTACATTCGCACCTAATAATTCTCCTTATGCTACCTTTGACAAGGGACATCCATTATCTTCCTCACCCGCATCTCCATCATATCCTCCCTCTACATCATCTTCTTATCCAACATCCATGTCTTCTTATCCCAATCTAGTATCCCAACATCCCTATTATAATCCCATGTCCACACTTGCATACCCCAATCCTTCATCCACATATGCTCGCTATCCTAAATCTCCATACCAATCTATCTATCCTAATCCTCCTTATTAGTCTGCCCATCCTAATCCTACATCCACTCCTTTTTATCTTAATCTTGCACCCCCATCAACCTATCCTAATCCAACATCCACATCCTCTTGCTCTAATATACCACCCACATCAACCTATCATAATCCAATATCCACATCTTCCTATCATAATCCACCATCCCAATATCCCCATCTTAATTCCCCATCTACTTCCTCCAACATCAATCCACCATCCACGTCTTCCTATTCTAATTTGCTATCACAATATGCTTACCTTAACCATCCATCCAATCCTAGTCCTCCATCTCCTCCTAGTCTTCCATCCAATCCCATTCCTCAATCCAATCCTAGTCCACCAATCCATAATCCTTCATCCACTCCTACCTCACTATCTAAGTGTAGAGTATGCACAATTCTCACTCCTGAAGTTCTCTAAGGACTTATGACAAAGAGCACATCCCCCACTCCGCCACTTAAAGTCATGGAACCATGCCATCCCAATCTTTCATCCATGGTCACTAATGATGAGACCCCTCTCCAACCCACACCTATCATTGGTGCTACCACCCCTAGCACCACTAAAACTGTTGAAACCATCACATCCATTGAATCCACTGAGCCTCCATTTTCTAAGCCCAATAAATATAGTCAAATCCAATCCACTCCTACTCCTAGATCCCTCTACCCCATCGTAGATCCACAAATCCAATCCACTCCTTGCACTCCTAGTATCACTGAAATCCCCTCTCATGAATCCTCCATTCTTCCATCTCACTTACTTGAGGAACCCATCCAACAGGCCTCCATTATCATGCCACCCACACAAGAAGAGTCATGCCAAGAGCTTGATCCAAAGCATAACAACATACCCTCTTCTCCAGATCAAGATCCTACTGTCCCATCTAGTCCACCTCAAGATCACAGTCCCCCATCCATTTCATCCCATGATCTCCTTGATTCCACCACTCCATCTCATGAGCCCTTATCTCCATCTCCATCGCATAAGCCCTTATCACCTGCTACCACGAATCTAGATCCTCTCATGTCACGTAATCCCTCTTTTGATCCCTTACCACTCACTCCTCCTAATTAGGATGCTGCTATCCCATCATCTCCATCTCATGATCCTCCATCTTTGCCTAAACCTACTATTCCCTCACCACTTTTATATCCCCTTGGTACTCTCACATTCTTCCATGGTGGTCTCCTTGTAGAAGAAAAACAAAGCATATATACCACCCATCATCTTTCGACTAATAATGGACTCGCATCATTCTTCCAGAATAACAAAAATCCTATCATGGATCGAATGCTTAGGAACATGAACTACCAAGGAAAAGGTTTAGGCCTTCATGAGCAAGGTATTTTAGAGCCCATCCAAGTCAAAGAGCACAATTACACATGTGGTCTTGGTTATACTTCTCAAGACTCACAATCCAAAAATGTTGGTACAACCTCTACTCATCCTCGACGAGTCTCCTTCAAAAGCATAAGAGGCTCTTCCCATCACTTCGTCAAATCATTCAATGCTATCCCCCCTCCTCTATCATATCACCTCAAAACAACCATCCATATTCCTCCTTCATCCGCTCCATCCATTTTGGGTCCTTACATCCCTCCATCCACCATCCCCCGTCCTCCACCTACTTCTTCCATGTCTCCTACAGGTCCTATGTCTATTTTGGGCCCCTATATCCTAAAATCACCTCCTCCATCTCGTCCTATGCATCCGTTCACCCATCCAATACCTATCCATGTCCCCCATCATAAACATCCCACTCTCATATCCCATAATCAGGATCAACAAAGGCACATACCCGCACATCCTCCATCCCCATATCATCCCCAAAATCCAATCTCCATCACTCCACATCATCCATCTCCTCACACCCATCCCACTGCTATTAAAAGCACTTTGGATGCCAAAGTCAAGATGCATACATCTAAACATCCACATGAATCTAAAGCTCCCCATGTCTCCTCTAAAAGACATGTTGACAAAAAGAAAAATCAAATTCAAAATCCAAATAAAATTCATTGGCTACAAAGGCCCACCAAAGCAAAAATCAAAACCATGTGGATCCCAAAGAAAAAGGATGCAATACCTTCAAATAAAAAATATGTAAGAACATCCAAAGTTGCTAATCCAAAAGCTAATCATGCATCCCCTTCATCTCCTAAACCTATTTTGGGTCCTTATGTCCCAAATTTCATTGTCCCATCTCCTCCACTATCCCCACAACATCCATCCATTAATCCTCCTATCATTTCACATCCACCACCATATGTGTCAATGTTGATCCTGAACTCATTGTCCCATCACACACCTACCCCATCGTTCCATCCGTATCCTTTCCAACATCCCATCCATTATCCCACATATTTTCCCCATCAAATCCCTCTAATTCAGCCTCTTGCATAATCCATTTATCCTAATAAGGTTGTACCAACATCCAACAATTGCTTCACACATGGGCTCTTAATACCTCGTATGGAACTTGATGCTTGAGTCCTTCATCCATATCCTTATTGCGTATCTTTTAAATCCCCTTATCCATATCCCTATCTTTATCCATCTCCATCCGCATGCTATCCAAAAAGTCGAAAAAATCAATCAGAAAAAATAAAAAAGACAAAAAATCCAAAAAAGTTGAAAAAGTAAAAAAATTCAAAAAAAAAAAATCCAAAAAATTTGAAAAAGTAAAAAAAAATCCAACATATTCAAAAACAAAATAAAAAAGCAAAGAGAAATAATTCGTCCAATGGTGAAAACTTGGCAAACAAGTACCTTGGATAAGTACCATGATGAAAACCTAGCATACAGGCGTCATGCGTAAATCCCCATCCGTCCTTTTCCACACTTGGGGGAAGCTTCCTAATATGCATTCATTCCATCCGCTATACTTCTTGCTATGCCTTTAGTTATGCACCTTCTTCATTTCCACATCTTCCTACTGTACATCTTCTTCATTTCTGCATCCTACCATCATATCCCATTTATCTCCAATCCCTCCATCCTTATTGTGATCTTGACAGGGGAACCTATCTATGCATGCTTTGGACACCTCTTGGTATACATACCCTTCATCCATGCTCTATTGTATTCCTTAGTCACCCATCCTATCCTCCTTTTGTCATCTCCTTTATCTTCCCATCCACTCATCTTGCGTCCCTCCTGTCTCATGACACGACATGTTTAGAGTGTGTGCACTTAGCTCCCTTTGTGATAGAGTCCTTGGAAACATCATCCAATCTCTTCTATCTACCCATCATTATCTTCCTATCTATCCAAACAATCCATTCCAAATCCTTATCTTCCTATCCATCTAAACAATCCCTTCCATCCCCCATCCTTATCTCTCTATCCATTCTTTCATCTTTATCCTCATCCCATCTCACAATCCCTTGTCATGGGTATCTGGCTATAGGCTCCTCCATCATGCAACCCAATGCCTGAATCAAATCATCGTCATCATCATCATCGGGATGTATCCTTCCCTATCCTTTGGTGTTGTTTCAGGATGTATCTTTCCCTCATCAACAACCCTTTAATCGGGATGTATCCTTCCCTATCCTTGATCATCTTTCCAACTCTTTATCACTTCTCATCATTCATCTCTCCATCATATCATCCTCCCAATTCATCTTTTGCTGATTTGGATAACTATCCCAGCCCTGAGCTTTGTATGATCACCATCATTCTATCTTCTCCAACACGTCTATCTTCTCTCACCATTTTAGTCCCCTCATTTTACCCACTTATCCTAGTCATCTCATCATCCTTTATCCATCCTTGGTCTTTGGTCTTTTGTCAAACTACGTTTCCCCTGCACTTTCACGTAGGAAAGGTCGATCATCTGATCTATCCTCGGGGCTCCTTTTGTCCATCCTATATTCATCATCCATCGAGGTCTCCACTATCCTCTTTCCGATTTTATCCATGGTCAGTTGTTAGTCTTTTATCAAACTATGAGGGCTCTACGCTTTCACATAGGAAAGGCTAATCTTTGATCGGCCCCTAAGCGCCCCAGGTCTTTAGGGTGTGTCAATCTCATGTCTTGTATCCCTTATGTCATGTCATCAAGCTATGCCCTTATCTAGCTAGTTCTTAACAAATGAGATCTACTAGTATTAGCAGATCCAATCGGTTCTGAGTATCTTGTGTCATATCGATCCTTTAGTTTAGTATCCATCATCGGTCTCAATAGGATGCATCCTTCCTAACATACCTCATCAACCCCATCCATCCTCTTGATCCTATGGCAAAGGATGTTTGAAATTGATTGTGATCTTTTGATGCTTTTGGATTTTGTTTATCGTTTGAGCCCCCTATCATCACTTGTCAAGGCCGCCATGATCTATCCTATTATGGTGTGTTTTGGCTAGTAAACATAGGGGCATATCTTGATCTTCTGTTTGTTGTTGTCTTCCTGGTTGTCCCGCATTGTACCCACCAAGATCCCTACGGTCTTGTGTTACGTTGGGGCATCCTCTTATGCTTGTGGTTATCCCAATGTTTGGCCCGACCAAGGTCTTCATGACTTTGGGGTGTTGGGATAGCCTTCTTGTTTTTCTGTTTGTTATTATGCATTAGACACTAATCAACCTTGGTTCTTCATACCCTGACGTGTTGTGTCTTATGCTATAGCAAATATCAGTGCTCCAAAGATGGCAAATTGCATTAGGATTGCATTTCATCCCCCATCCTCTCATCTATCCAAATCTCCCCCCATCCATTCATCTTTCATCAATCTCCCTCCCCTATCCATCCAATCCCTTCCATCCTCTTAGAATAATATAGATTGGTTATTCTAAGCATCTTGTCCCCCATAATTTTTATTCCTTTCATCCATCTCATCCTCTCACTCCAATCCTCATCCATCCAATCTAGCACACATCATCTAATCACATCCTTGGTCTTGTCCCTAGTCTTGTTACAAGCCTCAATCCAATCATCCTCATCATTGTCCTCACCCTCGGGATGTATCCTTCCCTATCCTTTGGTGTTTTTTTGGGATGTATCCTTCCCTCATCAACAACCCCTTTTATCGAGATGTATCCTTCCCTATTCTTGTGTTGTTTTGGGATGTATCCTTCCCTCATCAACAACACTTTCATCATCATCATCAGGATGTACCCTTCCCTATCCTTTTGTGTTGTCTTGGGATATATCCTTCCCTCCATGACAACACTCCATCCATCATCAACCCATTTTTGCTTGTAGCTTGACTAAGGCAACATCACCTTTGTCCTTGCATCTATTTGTGCTTCCCAACCCCCTGTCGCCTTTTCATCCTTTCATATCCATCACTTTGCATCATCTTCCTCATCTCCCCTTTCATCGTCTCATCCATTTCAAGAGCACACTCGTGTTCTCTTAAACCCGCATGTCCTCTTAAGGGGGCATCCTCAATCCCTAACCTTCATCCTCAGCCCCATCATCTTTCTTCCTAGTCACTTCGTTGATGACTGGGGCATCTTTCCCAATCTAACAATATTCTTTTGGGTTCTATGTTTTAACATTGTTTGAAATGATGCTACTTCGTAACACCATCTCAAAGAGGGGCAAAATGTAGACATCCAAATTTGGACACTTACATTTGTCCAAATTTAGCCCTTTTCATCTAAACATCCTCTTATTTTCATTAATTAAGTAATATTGCTATTATTTAATTAATTTCCTTAAATTCTTCTAAATCCCTAAGATATTTAGTTAATAATTAAATACCTTACCATTTATTCCCTTTTTCATCAAAATGAATTAAATAAATATGACATTTATTTAATTCCTCACATGTCACATCCTCCATCATTTTTATCTAATATTAATCCATCTTCTAATCTCATCATTAGAGATGTGCACATGTCTAATCCTTGATTAAGACATGTCACATCCTCCAACTTTTGCAAGTTGGCTTCTTAACCTTCGTTAGTCACTAATCATCTTCTAATCATTGATCAATTAAGCCTAATCAGTACCTTGGTCAACACTCCTCATCTCCTAAGAAATTTTTAATTCTTTTTTATTCACTTAAGACTCCTCTCTTCCCCATGTGAATTTTCAATTCACATTTATCCTTCCAAGGTTTTCCTCTTTCCCATGCAACTTCTAGAACCTTTGACTTGTCACATCACTCACATGTGGCAAGTTCCCACCTTTTTGGGAACCTTGTCTTCTCCACTAGATTCTCCCAATCATTGTGAATTTAAAATTCACTTTTATTCTCCCAAAGATTTCCCCTTCCCCATGTGATCATTAAGAGGTCACATCAAGGTACTTGTCCTTCCTCCATATCACTTGTCCTTATTCCACCTCACTTACACATCATCACATCCTAGGCCACTTTACCCTCCACATGTCAAGATGTGAGGGCTTGTGAGTCCTCAACTCACCATAGCCCATCATCTTGGCCTTGGTAGCTTAATCTCAACAGTTGAATTCTCTAGAGAATTCAAATTCTTCTATAAATACCCCCTCTTCTAATGCATTTAAGAACACTTAGCCATTTGCACCCTTATGCTACCAAATTGCTCATTCACTTTGCAAGCATTATCTTAGCCATTTAGTCAAGTCACTTAGTCTCTAGTATTAGCATTTTATCATATTGTTCATCTTGCATCTATCCATCTCCATATCCATCGAAGGAGCACACAAGCTTTCAAACATCAAGGGCCAACCAAGGGATTCAACAACACAAAGGTATAATCATTTACAATCATTATTTTGTTATCTTTCTTTGTGTTATCATTCCTTAGGCTAATCTTTGAGGTGTTCCTTGTATTTTTTTTATATTGCATTTTAGTTATTTTGCACCTTTAGGATAGGAAAAAGATCTATGCTTCACACATAGCACTAACAATTAAATAATTGAGAGTTCATACCATTATACCTTGGAGGCCTACGGGAAATCAGACTTATCTTTCTTCTGCACTCAACTTCCTTATGACCAAATTTGTTGCATGCATAGTAGTTACCTTTAAACTTGATAGAAGTAGTTTGGACAAGCTTCCTAAAATTCACTTTCTTGTTCTGGATAGGTGTGAAATCACCATCTTTCTTGCTATCTTGATTTGTCTTTGCATCTCCAGAGGATGTCTCCTTTGTTTCAAATTTTCCTTCTGCCTTGAAGTTATACAGATTTGTAGATGCCTTGAACATAGGACTTTTCCCATTTTTAAAGACAAGCCCATATTTCTCTTTAGAGGGATTTTGACAATTAATTAGTTCATCAAGAATTTCATAACCCCCTTTCAGTTTTAGACCTTTATCAGTTTTCCCCTTTTCCTTTCCAAGTTCTTTTCTTAAAGAAAATTTATTCCTCAAGTTTTGAGCATTCAACAGTTTTATCTAGAAGCTTAGTATTCAAACAATCTTCAATCCTTTTTCCTTCCTCAATCTTAACTTTTAAGTTAGAGATCACAAATTTTTCTTCCTTGAATTTATTTCCTTCTTCTATTTGAGATTTTAGTTTACTAACTTCTTCGTTTAATTATTTTGCTTTTGCTTTCAATTTGTCAATTGTGTCTTTTGATTTTTCCATCATACATTCATATTTGATATTTTTCATCCTTGCTTCATCCATGTCCTCAAGAGTAGACTTGACTTCACCTTCAAAGTCAACTTCACATTCTTCCAAATTGATATCCCAATATTCAAGTTCCATTTATTCTAGTTCTGTGATGAACATATCATTGATCTTTGCCACAAACCCCATGTGTTGAAGTGTAGGATCTACCTTAGTTGTTAGGCTTATTCAAGGCACTTAGCTCTGATACCAATTGTTGAACACAAAGCAATGCTGACAGGGAGGGGGGTGAATCAAAATATATTAAAATTAAAACATTCCCATTTATCGATAACACATCACATCATATGAATTGAAAGAACAACAAAAAGGAAAATATGCACCACACCATAACATCAGGATTTTTATGTGGAAAACCCAATGAGGGAAAAACCATGGTGAGAGTTAACTCACAATATAAAAGCTCATTTCTTAAAAGGTTTTACAATATAGTTTTAGGCTCACTGCCTATAGACTTGCACACGTTGAAGTAGAGACAAATTCAAAGGAAAGATACAAGGGACTTGATGAGACTCATTGTCTCAAAGCAAGGTACATGAAAATTATGATTAGAAAAACTAAGACTTGAACTGTTGTAGATGAGGCATATGACTTATGCTAACATTGCAATTCCTTTTTTGCACATTTACATCTTCATACAAATTTCACACACTTCATGTTTAAAATTTTGCTTAATCCATATCTAACACCTCCATCACACTTCATAAATGATTTGTCCTTCTATAAACATCCTCTACAACAATACAAAACTTCTAATTAGGTCGACTCTGAGATGACCCTTAGATGTAATAAATGATATTGCATAGGTTGGCATCAAAACATATCCAAAGTGAAAGAACTTTGATTATGGATCAACACAAACTATGTTGAGGCTTAAGGGTATTTAGACACATTCTCCAAAATAATATTAACTGATTAGGATCAACCGCAAATGAAGAAAATAAGTCATATCATCTTGATTAGTATAAGTATCATCAATATTGTTACTGCTTGACTTCACACCATCAGGGAGATACCAAAAACATCATTTGGATCAAGATATGAACAGTGTAGGTAATCTATAATATCCATACAACCTCTTCCACAAGGATTTGATCATTAAATGTTGGTGTAGCCGAAGAAGCTTACTAAAAATGCAAAATCAAAGCATTTTGGATCAATTGTAACACACTATTAATTGAAGATTAAGCTTGCGAATCTCCAACACACTTGATACGGTTAGAATGTGTATTGATCACTACTAATAATGTTATCAAATATGCAAGACCAAACCTGCATCTCTAGAGGAATGTAGAGCATTCCAACCAACTTTTATCATTACTTTACATTGTTAGGGCATAAACTAGGATACTGTCAGCTATAACTTTGATTGCATAAAGTGTGAAGACTTGATTTCCTAAATATAATATCTACATAGCATGGCCATCATTTCATTTGAACCACAAGACATAATCTTGCACAATGGATGGATGCAGACCAAAAAAACTTGATACTGCCTTAGAGCACACACAATTAGCGCCTCAACCAATCTTCTACAACATGCAATACATGAACCTAGAATGATATCAAGGTGGACATATTGTAGACACATTAGGACGAGTTTCATCCTCTACACCATACTTAGATCACCATTCTTCCTTATACTGCCCTACAGGCGTACCTCAAATCATATCCACTTATGGAACAACTAACTTGAGAGTATGTACACAATTCAATAACACATCTTGACATCAATGACAACCCAAATATGGTTGACATCAATGACAATGCTTATTTCCAATAGAACAAAGGATATACATCAAGTGAATTTTCAAGTGATGAAGAAGCACACTTTATAAGAAATTACAAGAAGGATCCAACAAACATAAAGGTAAGTATGCTCTTAAATGTTTTAATTGTGGTAGAATATGACATTTCACTTCCAAATGTCTATAGGACGAGAGTGAAAGTAGTGAAGAAGAAGAAGAATACCATAAAAGGAAAGGAAAGAAACATCATTACAACAAGAAAAAGAGCACACGAGGGAAGTAAGCAAAGAAGAACTTCTGAAGACATAAAAAGAGTCTTTATATTGAAGTTTGACAAGTTGCTCATTTGAAGAAAGCAATGAAAGCTACTCTGATAGTGACCAAGAGAAGATACTCTTTATGGAAATGGAGGTTGTGTATATTGTAAATTTGAGTAATCTAAATGAAAAAGAAAAACACAATTAATAGAACATTATACTGAAGAAATTCAAACAAAGAAATAAAGATAATTCTCAGAAGCGTTCCATCTTCCTCTATCTCCAGAGATTTGAAGCTGCTGCTCTCATATTTTGTATAAATTCAGCTTCTCCAAATGGCTGCTGTAGAATGAGTTATGCAAAAAGAAATTCTATCCTATATGCTATGAATATGAAAATGCTCACGGATATGAACAAGGGCTGTGGATTATGCACAGGGGCTGTGAATGGAAGATGTCATGATTCTATGCTATGATTCTATGCTATGAAAATACTGTGAATTCTATGAATGCTATGAATGCTTGTACTACTTGCAATTTGACTATAATTTTCCTGCTTAAAACTTCTATATTATTTGGAGTACCTGGCAGTCATATTTATAGTTTTTCTCAGGGAAAATCCTGGCTGGCAAGGATCTACGGCTATGAGATTGTCTGGTAGAATTGAAAGGTGAGAGATGGAGAAGTTGAGAAGAAGTTGGAAGAGGTTGAGAAGTTGGAGAGAATGATGGATTCCTGTCTTCAACCCACGGGAACAAGCCTGCATAGAAACAGAGAAAATTAAATTTTCTGTTTTGACCGTTTGCTTCCCGGGTGTTGAAGATAATCCTCAAATTAAATAAATAAATAAATTTATTTAATTTCATTTAATGAATTTTGATTTTTGATTTTACAGACTATGAAAGATTTAATTAAATATTTGAGATATTTAATTATGATATGACTTTAGAAGAATATGAAATATTAGAAGAATTAATTAAATATTTTGGAATATTTAATTATGAATAGATTTTTGAAATGATTTAAGAATTAATTAAATATTTTGGAATATTTAATTATGAATGGATATCGAATTAGAGGAATTAATTAAATATTTGAAATATTTAATTATAAATGATATTTTAGAAGAAAAGAAGAATATTTTAATCTTTATTTGAATAAAATATTCAAACTAAGATTTATATGATAATTAATATAAATAAACCATAATGTTTATTTAGTTAATTAAGAAATGAATACGAAAAGATGATTAAATAAACTTATTTATTTAATCAAAATTTTATAATGAACAATATAAATAAATTATTTAAATTCATTTATACATAAATAGAATTCGGAGATTTAATTAAATATTAAAAATATTTAATTAATTACCAGACAATGTGATGTGACCATTTTTAGGTGTATACAGAGGTAAAGGAGGATGAATATATATATATATATATAAGAAATATATTTGAAAGAACACATTGAAGATAATGAAGAAGATGATATTGAGAAATAACTTGAATTTGCTTATAACAAGATGGAGAAGCTCAAGAAAATGAATTCAAGACTAAGGTCACTGCTTCAAGAAGATAGAAAAATTAAAATGAAATCATCCCAAAGTTTTGAAGAATTGGAAAGAATGATCATGGATCTAAAGGTTCAAATTGAGGAAGCTATACAAATTAAAGAAGTTGTAATATATTAACTAAAGGAAAAGGAATTGGAGTGTGAGAAGTTGGAGCTTGAAGTTGTTTCCTTAAGGAAGGTGTTGGAAAAATTGAATCAAAGCATGAAGTATGAAAAGATCACCGAAATTTTGGAGGACATTATCAACTCTCAGATCTATCACCTTTCATCAAGACTAGTCTTGGTTTTGAAGAAAAATAGAAGAAAATCAAAGAAGAATCAAGCTCTAAGGCTACAGAGTTACCGAAGAAGATAAATGAGGAAAAGTCTAAAAATTATGTAAATATGCTCAAAGGCTCCATTAATGGTGATAGTTCAAAGAAGAGAGAAAGTAATATCCCATAGAAGAAAATTTCTTATAGCGACACGCATGAAAGGTTTAGAGGATCATTCCCTTAGGACAAGTGTCAATGGCCAAGTTCAATCACTCTTTCTATGGGTATTGATATCCATGCAATTATTTTGGTCATAAATCAGTGGATTGTAGACTACATGCAAGGAATGATTTTGGGATTTCAAGTAGGGACTACAACTCATGTGTTCATTTGGATTATAATATTTATGTTACAAGTGCAACACTAATGGTCACATTGCACAATATTTTAGAAGTGGTTTTGTGAAATTGCCTAGACTAAACAAGAAGAAGAATACCATAACTGAACAAAAGGGAGAACCTAAAAAAATTTGGAAGAGGAAGCAAGAGCAAGAGAAAGGAAATCTATGGTTGTGCTCCATGCACAAAGAGCATCACTAAGTTTGTACGGAGAAGGATGATTTCAAAGGAGCTTACTATTGCATCATCTTTCAGCCCCATAAAGAAGAAATGTACTTTTTACCATTGTTGTCAAAGAGGGAGAAGTAGAAAAAGGGGGAGCTAATCAATGCAATATCCTTTAGCTCCAAAGAAAAGACAATTCAAAGATAGATCAACTAATGTATATTCTATATGAAGGTATTAAAGAATCTTGTTTCTATTGATGTCAAAGGGGGAAAGTTGCACAAAGTGGGAGAGTTATAGTAAGAAAGAAATAATGATGCCATGAATGTCAAAAGGAAATGCTATAGTAAGAGAGAGTCATAGTTAGGGGGAGAGATAGTGTAAGGGGGAGCAGTGAAAAAGGAGAGGATTATATTTTTGTTTCCATCAATGACAAAGGGGAGGATCGTTGGAAATATTGTCATTTATGTCAAAGGAATATGGACACAATTTTTGGAATTATTATCATTGATGTTAAAGGAAGACTTATGTGATGAAAAGTTTGTTGATTGAAGACAAGGAATAATAAGAGTTTGATTTAATTTATTTATGGTCGACCTCCATCTAATTATGGTAGCGCTAGATTTAAAAATAAGAAATTAAAATAGAATATTAATTAAAGGGTCCAACCCCTTAAGGAAGTGTTATATCAAATGGATGGCCAATCTCACATTAAATTAATATTTATCAAAGATGGGCAACCTACTTTGAAAGGTGAAATTAAATATTTATGTAGACGTCTAAATTTGGACACTTAATTTATCCAAATTCATCCCCTTTCGTCTTATTTTCATAATACTGCTATTATTTAATTATTAGCTTTAATTCTGCCAAATCCCTAAGGTATTTAATCAATAATACCTTATCTCTTTAATCCTCCTATCAATTGAATTAAATAAATATTCCATTTATTTAATTCCCCTCATGTCACATCCTCCATTTTTATCTTATCCTAATCCTTCTTCTAATCCCATCATTAGGATGTGCACATGCCTAATCCTTGATTAGGATGTGTCACATCCTCTAACTTTTCCAAGTTGGCCTCTAATCTCTCTTAGCCACCTAACCATCCTCTAATCCCTCACTAACTAGCCTAATCAACCTCTCAAGGAATTTTTAATTCCTTTTATCCTTCCAAGGAATATTAAATTCCTTTTCTCTTCCCCATGTCCTTTATGACATGTGTCCTTGAGTCAACCTTATTAAAGACTTTCTCCTTTTGGACAAGGCATCTCCACTTCCCCATGTGAATTTTTAATTCACCTTTTAATCCCCCAAGGCACCCAAAAGGAATTTTTAATTCCTTCACTTCTCCCACATGTCCTTCATTTATTCTTTATTCTTTCCCATCTCCCCATGAGAATATTTGAGGAATTTTTAATTCTTCACATGTCCTCTTACCCACATGGGGACAAGGACCTCCTTTATGAGGAGATCTTGTCCAATTCCAAGGTACTTTGTACCCCTCTCCATGTCATGTCCTCCTTCCACCTCATGTCCACTTCACATTTTAGGGCTATCTCACATGCCACATGTCAAGATGTGAGGGCTTGTGAGTTCTCAACTCATCTTAGCCCTACATCTTGATATTTGGTGGATCAATCTCAACCATTCATTTCCCCTAAGATTTTCCAAAAATCCTATAAATACCCCCTCTTTTCTCTCATTTTGGGGAGAGATCATTTGTGCTAGCCAAACTCTTGCAAATTTATTTCTCATCTTATACTTAGCCATTTTCTTGTTTTCATCCACTTGCATTCATCCTCACAACATCACATAGCTTGCATCTACTTGCCATCCAAGGAGCATACACATCAAATATCGAAGAGCCAACCAAAGGATCAACTCAACGCAAGGTATAAAGTTCCATTTCGTTGCTTTGTCTTGCATTGTTTCCAACTTAGGCTAATCTTGAGGTGTAGGTTGTTTTAGTTGTTTATTTGCACTTTTTTACTTGTTGCTTGTTTTCTAACGCTCACATTCGACCTATCACATTTCTAGCATGCCCGGTGGGACCCACAAACGGGTCTATTTCCTGCACATTTGCTATTTTTTGCATTTTTTCAAGGTCCAAGTTGCAGAGTGGCGGATCTATCCTGACAAAGTGGCAGATCTGTCCTGGAGTGGCAGACCTGTCCTACAGTGGCGGACCTGTCCTTCTGCTGTGGCGGACCTATCTTTTAGTGGCAGACTTGTCCTTCTGCTGTGGTGGACCTGTCCTGGGGTGGCGGACCTGTCCTAAAAAAGTGGTGGATCTGTCATAGAGTGGCAGACCTGTCCTGCAGTGGCGGACCTGTCCTACAGTGGCGGACCTGTCCTAATGCAGTGGCGGACCTATCCTAGTGTAGTGGCTGACCTGTCCTCCTACAGTGGTGAACCTATCCTAGTGCAGTGGCGGACCTGTCCTAATGCAGTGGCAGATTTGTCCTTGCAGAGTGGCGGACCTATCCTCCAGAAGGTAAAAATTTCAAGTTTTTTCTGATTGTCTTTTGGTAAAATAGGCACATAGCTTAATAAGAGGGGGTCAATAAACCTTGTTTGGCGTGTTTGGGAAGGCTATTTGACGTATCCAATCCCCTTGCGCCATTTGGCGATCCTGGGTGACGAGAAATTGTAGCTTTCCAAGTCCTTTTGAGTCACCCTTTTTCACTTTCTTAGTGGGACCTGCTTGGGGATTTCATCACCCCAAGGGACGATTCCAACCATGCGTACCGGCGGGGTATATAAAGGGGGGAGAGCGAAAGCTGTACCTCAATCCAACCACGTTGTAATTGGTGAAGCGTCGAGATGACATGAAGAGTTGGTCCGAGCCTTTAGTATCTCGCTAAGGTTCCCGACTCACGCTTGTAATGGGTTGGTGTTCACAGTTTGGGCCTCACGCACTGTGCGTATATCGAGGACTCTTTAGCAACCATGTTCATCCTAGAGTAGAAGACTTTGTTGGCCGTACCCATCTCTACTAATCTTAGGGTTGTGCTGTCTGAATTGTCTTTCTCGTGCAAAACCAGTCATTATTAGTGTTTGCTATAGTTTGGATCCTTTGCCTTACCCATCCATCAAAAAATCAAGCTTAAACTATCCTTTGGAGGACCTATCCCTGTGCTGTGGTGGACCTATCCTAGTGCAGTGGCGGACCTATCCCTGTGCTGTGGCGGACCTGTCCTAGTGCAGTGGCAGACTTGTCCCTGTGCTTTGGCGGACCTGTCCCTGTGCTGTGGCGGACCTGTCCTAATGCAGTGGTGGACCTGTCCCTGTGCTATGGTGGATCTGTCCTAGTGCAGTGGCAGACCTGTCCCTGTGCTGTGGGGGACCTATCCCTGTGCAGTGGCGGACCTGTCCTTGTGCTGTGGCGGACCTATCCTTTGACCACCCTATATCATCACTTGGCATTCATTGTCCCTCTGTTTTGAACATCGATACGACCATCCAACATCCAAAACAAACATCTGAACATCCATTCCAAGTCTTCATCCCCTCGTTCTAAGATTCGTTTATCCTGAACACTCTTTTGCTTGTTTCGAGAGCCAATCATCTACCTTGAGACGCTCCCCATCCATCCTGAACCCACTTTCATATCCGATCTTCGTTGGTCCATATAAACCCCGTTGGAATAGTCATCCTCGTCGACCTAGGTATTCATCCCTAATCACAATCATCGTAACTGGCTTAGGATTGCTATCTATCTTAAGTCAGTCATTCTTTTCGACCCAATCAATCCGCTTCTATCTCAAGTTGGATTCGGTGTCGTTATCATACATCCACCTTCCAATCAATACCTAGTGTTACCAAGGATCCCTCTTAAACTCGGTTGTGGATCTCGGTCTTCATCATACTTATCATCACATTAATCCTGATCACCCGACCAATCCAACCCCCACATCATAAAATCTATCCAAATCAAAATCCAAAACCTGGACTAAGCCAGTGTCATCAAATCAATCCACATCGGTCTAACCAATCGTCATCAATCAATCTCCCATCAAGTCAAATCAATCCTTCATCATCAAAGTCTTTCTAATATCTTGATCCCTCTCATCATCTTGCATGCCTGTTCAGACTCGATCACAGGCAAAGAGAATGGCTGACCAACAAGCTCTGAATGCCCAATCAAACAATCCTCAAGATCCCAATAACACAATGAACATCCCCCATGATCCCCACAACGGTACCTCATCACAATCCAACCTAGATGGTCAAAACACGTCACCACCTGGGGAAGAAAACATGGCTGATCAACCTGAGCTCACATTTGAGGAACACTTCAGCAACCCTGTTAATGCCCAAATGACAGAACGCCTTCTCGAGAGACATGGTGACCAAATCTTGGCTCACTTGATTGACAAAGGTGTCAAACTTCCGTCAAGTGTTGACTTATCCAAGTATGGCACCTCTACATCTAAAGTGCCCCAATGTTCACATGACATCCCCAGTAGCTCGTATGTACCCAAGGTTCCTTCCACAGAAAGTTGGCATCAATCTAAATTCGGCAACACTGTCCTATATATCCCATTGGCAATCCCACACATCTCGCCATCTCGGTCACAGGAACACCCCAAACCATCGATCCCAATGATCCTTTTGCCTATGGCATGCCGCAAAACGTCCCACAACCACAACCATTAATGCTACCGGCACCACCCCCTCGAACCCACTTCCTGTCAACACTGGGGGCAACCCTTTCGCCGCCTTGCCCCCACCTCCTTGGGCAGCCAATCCTCCACCATCGTCATTCATACCTCAACAACCGCCCCAATCTAACAATCCTCCGCCATCGTCATTCATCCCCCAACAACCGCCCCAATCTAACAATCCTCCACCATCGTCATTTATGCCCCAATCTAACATCCCTCCTTCATCATCATTCGTATCCCAACAACCTCCCCAATCCTATGCCCCCACTAGCGTTCAACAACCTCCCTCGCACAACATCAATCGCAAGGGAATCAACCTCGGCCTTCAGCCTCAACCATATCTCCATTCCTTGCATCCATTTTATGCCCGCAAGCGCAGCCGCCACATAACATCCCATCTCGTCCACCGCAGCCACCAACTATGCATCAACAACCACCCCAACATTACAACTATTATAACCAGCAACAATATCAACAACAACCCTCCTACATGACATCGCAACAGTCATATCAACACCCCCAATATCCGCCAGCCAATCAACAACACCTTCTCCATACTTCCCAACAGTACGCCACCCATTACTACCCAACCAATTCATATCCAGCATCGCAACAGCAACCTCTTTATCAGCAAGGTCCCTTGGCGTACCAACAGGGGGTACCACCTTCTCATTATCCATACGCCCATCCCCAAGCGTCATCCCAAGATCCACAATCGTCCTATCATCAATACCCATCCAACACATCGGCTAATGCGGACATCCTAGAAATCAAAGCCGCTCTAAAAGATCTTCAGGCAGGGACTGGAAAACAATCGTTCAAATTTGAAGATATATGCCCGTATCCGTATGATCCTTCCATCTCGTTGATTCCCTTCCCCAAACATTTTTAGATGCCGAAGTTTGACAAATATAAGGGGAACAAAGATACTAAGGCCCACTTACAGGAGTTTTACTCCCAGTGTCAAGATGTTCTCCACAATGACAACTACCTCTTGCGCTTGTTCCCCCGGAGCTTGGGAAGCAACGCGCTAGGGTGGTTCATGACGCTCGAAAAGGGATCTATAAAATCTTTTGTGGACTTGTCTGAGAAGTTCGTCTCCTACTTCTCCTTCAACTTGGAGAAAGATACTGATACCCTGGATCTTCTCAAAGAGAAACAACGTGAAGGGGAAACCTTTACTAGCTACCTCTAGAGGTGGCATGCCCTAGCAAGCCGAATGAAAACCCCTTTGAAATAAAAGGACATGGTCACCCTCTTCGTGGAGAATTCCCATCCTGACATGGCTCATAACTTTCGATTACATTGTGTCACCACTTTCGCGGAGGTAGTAGAGAAGGGACCCATCCTTGAGCGTGCCCTTGTTGCCAAGGGGCACATCAAGATATATAACCAAGATAAGGAAAGGACATTCAATGACAAGCCACGCTTTTGGAACAAAAACAAGAATGCAGTCAATGATGGTGTCACCGACACTAAACATGTCCACATGGCCAACACATCCCAGAAACAACAGCAATCCATACCTAATGCCATATTCGTACCGCAAGGGACACCCCGTCCTTCCCAACAGTCCAATCAAAATAACCAAGGGAACACTAAACGCCAGTATGCTCAACTAGGAGAACACTTGAGTGTCATCTTCAACAAGCTGTTGCAGATCAGCTATCCAATCACGTACCCTGTCACCAAGCCACTCGATGAATCCAAACCTAAACCCGCCTGGTTTAGGGAAAATGAATATTGTGAGTTCCACAAAATCAAAGGACACTCTTTGAATAAGTGTCAGGGTCTAAAAAACTACGTCCAAGATCTCATAGATCGAGGTGACATCAAGGTTGACCCTAATCAAGCTCCGTCGTCCAATGCTCAATTGCAGATCTATCAAAACGCCTTCCCAAACCATAACCAAGGCCCGAGCACTTCCAACAGTAATCCTCAAAATAACAGCACAAATAACGTGAGCTATAAGAATGTACCCCTCAATTACGAGGGTGTTATTCATTACATTGAGTAGGTAGAACCTCGTGTATCCATGATACATGTCAAAGCTAAAGACCCTCAATGTGCTGTTACCACACGACGAGCCCGCATCACCATTCCTGTAGCCTCCACACCCGCCCAATCGACTCCTGTAACTTCCCAATACAATATCCTTGATCACCTGGGAAAGACCCCCGCACATATCTCCATTTTGGATTTACTTAAGTCTTCCCCTGTGCATCAGGAAATCCTCAACAGAGCCTTGCAGGAAACCCATGTGCCTAATAATATGGATCCTACACAGTTCCAAGCCTTGGTAGGACACCTGGCTTCATCCCACCAACTACACTTCAGCCAAAATGATATGCCCAACATTGATGCCAATCACAATCGCCCCTTGCATATTGAAGTTGTGGTTGCCCGGCATAAAATAAAAAGAGTCTTGGTAGATAATAGCTCTGCCCTCAACTTGTGCACTTTAAAATTCATAAAACAGGTGGGGTATACCCAAGCGGACTTAAGCAACCAGATTATTGCAATCAAGGCTTATGATAATGCAGAAAGAAATTCAGAGGGGATCATCAATCTTCCTGTCCAAGTGGGACCGGTGATTTAGTACATCACCTGTCATGTCCTTGATCTGGACTTGCCATATAACCTCCTCCTTGGCCATCCATGGCTCCATGCTATGCAAGCCGTTCCCTCCACCTACCATCAATGCCTCAAATTCCCAGTCAACAAACAAGAGGTTACCATCTATGCCGACCCCCAACCATTCGAATATTGCCACGCTCTAGAGGCATCATTTCCCCATTTACATTATTGTCCTGGGGTTGAAATGGGGGCATCCCAGTCATCACACATTAATCCACCATCCACTGTAATAACCACTCCATCCTCCACTGATCCTGCAGTCACAAAAGTCTAGATCATTGACAAAGGGTGTGGCGAGTATGAGATGCACACTGCTCTTAATATAGCGACCATGCCATCATCGCCACACGAATATGGTCAACCTTCCCATGCTACCCCAAAGGAAGACAAGACTGTCACCTTCCGTGGCAAAAATATCCCTACCACCACCTCCGTATCTCCAAGTATCAAGACAGATGCACCAAAAGAAGACATAAGCCAATGGGTTTACCGAGAAGAGCCTCAGTCGGAGACTCCTCTCAAGGAATACTTCCAAGAAAAGTACCCCTGGCCAACAAAGTTCGTGGAAAAGCATAACTATCAAGGCAGGGGTCTAGGAAAACACGAACAAGGGCAGTTGCAACCCATTGATACATCTTCGCTAATAAAACATGTGGGCATTGGATATGACAGAAAGCAGAAAGGCCTCGAAACATCATCTAATGCTTCCAATAGTGTAGTTGTGGACAATGGCTCATTGGAGGACATACCTGAGGAAGAGTCCATACGTGCGTACGATGACGTCGATCATGCCGACCTATCTTCCATGTTCAAATGCCTATCCGTCTGCACTATTAGCCTATCTCTTTGCCATCCTGAGCTCATTGAATGGGACCTACGAACTAGCACACCTGTCAGTATGTCTGCAGATACCTATGTCAACCTCATGGGATTGGGGGAGGATGAACACTCCAGTCGCAAAAATAAAGATAAGAAAAATAAAAAGCGGTCATCTAGTGAAAACCTCCCTGAGGCACTTCCTGACCTGGGAAAAGTAAAAATAAAGGACGCATCTGATGGCAAAAACCTCAAAGAGGTGCTAGAAGATGGAGATGTTCATCTTCCCCTTATGGGAACTCAGTTATCTGCCCGATCCTCTATTCTGATTGAAGAGACTCAAGAAGTCAATCTGGGAACTGCTGAAAATCCTAAGGTCACCTATGTAGCTAAGTCACTCTCAGAGCAAGAGTACCCGATCATCGTGCAGCTACTCCAAGAGGGAATTGTTAACTTTGCTTGGTCATACTCAGATATGCCAGGCTTAGATCCCGCCTTAGTGGTTCATCACCTGGACATCCGACCAGACGCTAAACCTATCAAGCAAAAACTCCGCAAGATGCATCCACAAGTCGCGTTGTTAGTCAAGAAGGAATTGGAGAAGTTACTAGAGGCAGGATTTATCAGACCAATTGACTACTCAGAGTGGATCTCCAACATAGTGCCGATCGCTAAACCAAATGGTGACATTCGGGTTTGCACGGACTTCAGGGATCTCAACAAAACCTGCCCAAAAGATGATTTCCCCTGCCCAACATTGACATGTTGGTCGAGCTAACAGCAGGACACGAGATGTTGTCCCTTATGGATGGCTTCTCCGGGTATAACCAGATCTGAATTGTACCTGAGGACCAACACAAAACCGCCTTCACAACCCCTTGGGGCACTTTCTGCTACAATGTTATGCCCTTCGGTCTCAAAAATGCGGGGGTGACATATCAGAGGGCAATGACGGTCATCTTCCATGACCTCATACACATCATCATGGAGGACTATGTCGATGACCTATTAGGAAAATCCAGAACACGAGCAGAACATCCCGCCATCCTAAAGAAGATATTTGAGCGGTTAGAGCACTACAAGTTGCAGCTGAATCCAAAAAAGTGTGTCTTTGGGGTCACATCAGGGAAATTGTTGGGTTTCATAGTCTCTCGCAGGGGCATTGAGGTTGATCCCGCTAAGGTAAAAGCTATCCTGGACATGCCACCTCCACGCAATCTCAAACAGTTAAGAAGCCTTCAGGGGAAGATGCAGTCCATCTGTCGGTTCATAGCCCAGCTGGCAGACAAGTGTCAGCCATTCACTCATCTTCTGAAGAAAGATTCCACCTTCCGATGGAACCAACAGTGTCAGATGGGGTTCGACAAAATTAAGGAATATTTAGCCCATCCACCAATATTGATGCCACCTATACCTGGCAAACCCCTCTTTCTCTACATCTCTGCCACTTCAGTCGCACTGGGGGCATTGTTGGCACAACATGATGAGTCGTCAAAAGAAAGGGCAATCTACTACATCAGTCGGACATTGGTTGGCTACGAACTAAACTACTCCCCCATGGAAAAATCCTGCCTTGCACTCGTCTTCAGCACACAAAAGCTTTGACATTACATGCTTAGCCATCCAGTTAAATTAATCGCCAAGATTGATCCATTGAAGTACCTGTTATCTAGAACCACTTTGACTGGCCGCATGGCTAAGTGGGTCATGCTCCTCAGTGAATTCGACATAGAATATTTGGACCGCAAGGCTATCAAAGGACAGATAATTGCAGACCAGTTAGCAGAAGCCCCTCTAGTTGACACTCACCCATTAATCACGGAATTCCCTGATGAGGAAGTCTTCTCAGTTGAGGAAACCCCCACGTGGACACTATATTTTGATGGATCATATACACATAATGGATCGGGGGCAGGAATTTTATTAGTTACCCCTCAAGGTGACTACATTCCCAAGTCATTCAGGATAGCATTCCCTTGTACCAACAATATGGCAGAATATGAAGCTCTCCTCACCGGCCTCAAAATTGTGAAACAGTGGCACATAACTCAGTTGAAAGTCTTTGGTGATTCCTTGCTAGTCATTAGGCAAGTTAATGATGAGTTCCTGACCAAGGATGATAAGTTGTTACCCTACAAGCGCATGGTGGATGATTTCAAGAAATATTTCACCTCTATACAATTTGAACAGATTCCTAGGGTACGAAACAAAGCAGCTGATGCAATGGCCACTATTGGCTCCCTCCTGGACATGCCCAAGGACCAAATAGAGTGTGAGTTTCTTGTAGAACAACTTTTAATCCCAGCATATGATATCCCTGAGACCGACATGGTGTGCGAAATTATGGGTCCCACCTCCCCATGGTACCAAGACATCTATACCTACCTTCGTGATAACATTATATCCCCAGACCTTACCCGTAACCAACGCAAATCTTTCATTCATTGCTCTTCTTGATGCGTCATCGTCGGTGATACGCTTTATCGTCGTGGGTATGATGGAATCCTCCTTAGATGTCTAAATGAGACCAAAGCCCATACTACACTAACAGAGGTACATGGCGGTGTTTGTGGAGCGCATTCAAATGGTATGGCTCTAGCCAAAAGAATCTTACGAGCTGGGTATTATTGGCCTACACTGGAACACGATGCTTGCGAGTTTGTAAAGAAGTGTCTTCCATGCCAGCAACATGCATACTTAATTCATGCTCCAGCACAAGATCTTCAGCCCCTCCTGGCACCATGGCCATTTTCTCAATGGGGTTTTGATTTGATTGGCAAGATTCACCCACCATCCTCCGACGGCCATACCTTCATAATCACCGCCACCGAGTATTTCACCAAGTGGGTAGAGGTAATGCCCCTCTCACAAATCACTGGCATTCAGATCTCTAAATTCATCCTTTACCATATTCTCTGCAGATATGGTATCCCGTCCACCATCATTTCTGACAACGGCAAACCATTCAAAAACCAAGCCATGAAACACCTATGCGATACCTTCCATATTCAACACCATTGGTCAACGCCGTATTACCCCCAGGGTAATGGTCAGGCAGAAGTGACCAACAAAACCCTCATCCGTATTCTCAAAAAGGTTGTCAATAACATTGGAAGAGATTGGCACCTCCATATTCATCCTGCCCTCTGGGCATATCGCACATCCATCCGCACCCCGACAGGGGCCACCCCCTACTCTTTGGTGTTTGGTGCTGAAGCCGTCTTGCCAATTGAGGTTGAACTTCCATCATTGAGAATCTCTCTTAAGAACCTTATCAGAGAAGAGGATGCTCGTGTTGCACGACTTGCACAGCTAGAGTTACTAGATGAACGAAGAATAAAGGCCTACGACCATCTGCAAGCATACCAGAATTGCCTCAAGCGCAGTTATAACAAGAAAGTTCGCCTTCGGCAATTCCAGGTGGGCGAGCTTGTCCTTAAGGAGAACCAACATACTCAGTAAGACCGAGACAAGAAAGGAAAAATTGAGGCCAATTGGTTGGGGCCCTATGTCATAGCAGCTAAATATGGATATGGGGCATACAGGTTGACTACTCTTGAAGGAGAACCCCTTGACGAGCCTATCAACATCATGCATCTCAAAAAGTTCTACACTTAAATCTGCTTGGTTACCCCACCTTGTCAAAAGTCAAAAACTAAAAATAAAAATAAAAAAGTCAAAAATCCAAAAATAGTCAAGAGAAATAAATTCGTCCTATGGTGAAAACCACCTTTTCGTGGCGCCTTGGATAAGTATCGGTGGTGAAAACCTGGTAACAGGCGTCATCCATAGAGGGCTTAATCATTATCTACCTGACATCCTGGTTATTTATGCCGTCATCTGCACTATTGTCCTCACCCATCTCATCTCAGGCTGCTTGGTAAATATTGATTGAGCATTGGACGACCCATCGAGTCTATCCCCCATTCCTGAGCTTTTTTAGGTATCCCACTCTGAGCTTACATCATTCACGCTTGTGTCATCAGGTAGGATCATCCATCGTGTCGGTCTTCACCTAGGTTCCATCTTGTCGAGTTCGTTAGTCGAACTACGTTGCCCCTGCGCTGTCACGTAGGCAAGGTTGATCATTTGATTCACCCCTGGGGCATTTGTCCATCATCATCAGTTCCCATTTGTCTTCTTTTTGCTTTATCCATGGTCTTTTCTGGAACTACGAGGGCTCTGTGCTTTCACGTAGGCAAGGCTAATCTATGATCGACCCTCGAGCCCCTAGGTCTATAGGTTATGTCGGTCTTTTGTGCCTCGTTATCAAGTTATGCCCACATCTAACCGGTTCTTAACAAACAAAATTCCCTTGCGTTACAAGATCTTGTCCCTTGGTAACATCCTGTGTCAACTGAGTCATCCTATGTTCGCATCCATCTTTGGTCTCAACAGGATGAATCCTTCCTAGTAGACCTTGCCAATCGCATCCACCATCTTGATTCTATGGCAAAGGACCTGTTGTATTGATTTTTGATCTTTTGATGCTTTTAGATTTTGTTTATCATTTTAGGTTCCTTCCCATCACTTGTCAAGGTCGCCTTGGTCCACCATACCATGGCATGCTTTGACCTTCTGAAATGGGGGCATACCTTGAACTTTTGTTTTGTCTGCTGTTTTCTCAAGTTATCCCTTGTAAGACCCACCAAGATCTCTAGGATCTTGTGTTACGCCGGGACAACTTTGTGTGTTTGTGGTTATTACAACACCAGGCCCGACCGAGGTCATCGTGACCTCGGGGTGTTGGGATAACCTTCTTGTTTGCTATGTTTGTTTCATGCATAGAGTACCCGTTCGCCTCGGTCTCCTATATCAAGGTGCTTGGTACCCTACGCTATAGTAAAAATCAGTGCTCCGACGATGGCAAATTGCATTTGGATTTCATTTCCTCTTCATCCTCTCATTTATCAAATTCCCCCCCCCCCCAATCCATTCATCCTTCATCACACTCCTCTCCCAATCTTCCATCACATTGCATCATCTTCTTCAACTCCCCTTGCATCATCTCATCCATTTCGAGAGCACACTTGTGTTCTCTTGAACCCGCATGTCCTCTCGAGGGGGCATCCTTCATCCTTAATTTTCATCATCTTTTTCCCTTCCTAATCATTCAAAGGAATGACTGGGGAATCTTTCCCAATCTAACCATCTCCTTTTAGGTTCTATGTTTTAATATTCTTTGAAATGATGCTACTTCGTAACACCATCTCAAAGAGGGGCAAAATGTAGACGTCTAAATTTGGACACTTAATTTATCCAAATTCATCCCCTTTCGTCTTATTTTCATAATACTGCTATTATTTAATTATTAGCTTTAATTCTGCCAAATCCCTAAGGTATTTAATCAATAATACCTTATCTCTTTAATCCTCCTTCCATCAATTGAATTAAATAAATATTCCATTTATTTAATTCCCTCATGTCACATCCTCCATCATTTTTATCTTATCCTAATCCTTCTTCTAATCTCATCATTAGGATGTGCACATGCCTAATCCTTGATTAGGATGTGTCACATCCTCCAACTTTTGCAAGTTGGCCTCTAATCTCTTAGCCACCAACCATCCTCTAATCCCTCACTAACTAGCCTAATCAACCTCTCAAGGAATTTTTAATTCCTTTTATCCTTCCAAGGAATATTAAATTCCTTTTCTCTTCCCCATGTCCTTTATGACATGTGTCCTTGAGTCAACCTTATTAAAGACTTTCTCCTTTTGGACAAGGCATCTCCACTTCCCCATGTGAATTTTTAATTCACCTTTTAATCCCCCAAGGCACCCAAAAGGAATTTTTAATTCCTTCACTTCTCCCCACATGTCCTTCATTTATTCTTTATTCTTTCCCATCTCCCCATGAGAATATTTGAGGAATTTTTAATTCCTCACATGTCCTCTCACCCACATGGGGACAAGGACCTCCTTTATGAGGAGATCTTTTCCAATCCCAAGGTACTTTGTACCCCCCTCCATGTCATGTCCTTCTCCTTCCACCTCATGTCCACTTCACATTTTAGGGCTATCTCACATGCCACATGTCAAGATGTGAGGGCTTGTGAGTTCTCAACTCACCTTAGCCCTACATCTTGATATTTGGTGGATCAATCTCAACCGTTCATTTCCCCTAAGATTTCCCAAAAATCCTATAAATACCCCCTCTTTTCTCTCATTTTGGGGAGAGATCATTTGTGCTAGCCAAACTCTTGCAAATTTATTTCTCATCTTATACTTAGCCATTTTCTTGTTTTCATCCACTTGCATTCATCCTCACAACATCACAGAGCTTGCATCTACTTGCCATCCAAGGAGCATACACATCAAATATCGAAGGGCCAACCAAAGGATCGACTCAACGCAAGGTATAAAATTCCATTTCGTTGCTTTGTCTTGCATTTTTTCCAACTTAGGCTAATCTTGAGGTGTAGGTTGTTTTAGTTGTTTATTTGCACTCTTTTACTTGTTGCTTGTTTTCTAATGCTCACATTCGACCTATCACAATTTAAAATAAAATTTTATGTCAAATCTTAGGTGACCTATTTCTGGTAAAGTGCATGATTTGGATATAAATATAACTTATTTTGGAGGTTAGAAAGTAAGTTCTTCAATGCAAAATTGTTCCTTTAAAGAGCATAAAATAGGAGAAGAAGATCAAATTTAAGAAGAAAAGGAGAATATTTATAGTAGACATTGTACCTAATTTGGAGTAGACCTTTAAGGCATATTTATAGCAAACATTGTGCCTAATTTGGAGGAAAAATTTAAGGAAGATTTATAGAAGACTTTTGGAGGTGATTTACAACAAAATTGAAGCAAACCTAAGAGCAGATTTATAAAAGACATTGTGCCTAATTTGGAGTAGGCCTTTATGGAAGATTTATAGTAGATCGTGAACATGGTTTAAGGAATATTTATAATAGATTTTGAAGGCGATTTAAGGTATGTTTAGAGCAGATCTTTCAAGTGATTTAAGGAAAATTTATAATGGATCCTAAAAACTTGAATTTAAGGTAGATTTATAGAAGACTCTTCAAGGTGATTTATTTCAGATTTCAGGCAAGATTTGAGTAGTTTTGTTAGAGCATTTTTTGAGGAAGATAATTTTTTTTTGTGATTGAGGTTTGTGCCTCATATTGAAGAGATTGGGAGATTGGGAGGTTGGTTTTGTTGGTTATTTTCCAAATGATGCCTTGAAAACCATCTGAAGGATAGCGAACTCTTATGCTCAAGGACTTCAGGACCAATGGCCAATGAATGGGAGATTTATCCCACTTGACTCCCCTACACTTTAGGCTATGCAAAACCTAGGGGGTCACCCTTAATGACACTGGATGTAGAATTTCAGTCAAAGGTACAACATAGTGTCCAACAGATAGACTTCATGCTAAAAAACAAGGGTTTGCATGGATACATTCATAAATGCTACGTTCCCCTTGTTCTCATTTCTATCCATGAATGAAGCTGAAACAAAAAGAAAACATAAAACTAAAGCATAAAGGGTTTTCTAAATTTAGATTTATTTTTGAGGATGGGGGAAGACAACTATGCAAGACTAGTTCCTACCTTGGGCAATAGAGTCACATATAATGCACTTTATACTCTAAATCTATAACATAATCTTGATGAACTACTAACATCTATCACCTTATGATAGAAATATCTTTTTTAAATTTGCTGTGAAATTATACTTAACAATCCATCTGAAAATACAAAATCCTCACTACCTACATGTAAGCTTTTACACCACTCCTTGAATGGACAAAAAATAGATAATTAAATCAAATAAAATGTGCTTGAAGAACCTCAATAACCTTATTATTTCAATTCAAAAGGTGTTACATCTTAGAACTAGAGACAAAATCATAGCAACATATATTCATATCTCTCCAATCAAGTTACATGAGTATTACAATACGAGGACTGACATAACATAGGGCTTGACCCTTGGTATTCAAAATTTTATGTACATGGCCTCTTTCTTGTCCAAAACATAGAAGCCTCAAGCCTCCCAAAAAACTTAGAACCTATAAAAAGAATACAATAATTTCCTTTGTAGTTCAAGCGTAACTCAGATGATTTCAGACCTAACCTTAATCTAGTTAGGGTTAACAAAATGAAGAAATCCAATCAAATCTTACAAAATAAAATCTCATACATGTGCAAAGCAACTCAAAGCACAAAGTTATCACATAAATGATAATTACAACTGAAGAACAAAAGCCACTACAAAATCTATCACAAAATTTGGCCAAGATTAGATCTTTAAAAAAAAGGAGACCTGAGAACCATAAATAAGCATGGGCACCACCATATCCCAATTGTAATAATTTAGAAACACATTTAAGATTATCCATGTAGCCCCAAAAATCAAATCTAGTAGTTGAGATAGTTTTTGTAGCATTAATGGTGAAAACACAAAAAAATCATAGAATGTTTGAAAGTCTGATCATGTCCTGAAACCTTGAGAGGATCCTAAGAATGAAGAAATTGGAGGGCAGGAGTGGAAACAAAAATCAGATTTAGATTATCAAGCCAAAAGTCCAAAAGTTTGAAGTCCCAACAAGGAAGAAAATCAAGTTTGAGAAACTGAAACTAAAAAAAACAACTTTATTTTCTTAACACTTTCATTAAATTAACTTAAGATCATATTACAATTATTAAAAGAGTTTTCTCCCAACTATATTATTCCTTGTTTCTCATTGATGGTATAATTTAAATTTACAAGTTCCATTAGTACTCTTTTCCCTTGGAAATTAAATTCATTCCCTTATGCACATATGATATCAAAAACACAAAATAATAAATAGGCTAATTCAATTCCTTCACCATTAATGTCTAAATGCCAATTTTCCTATTATCATCCACTAGGACAATAATTCTTTGTAGTGAAATGTTCTATATTCCTTCTTTGCAAGTATGTAATGATAAGTACTTAACACATTTTATTTCCTTGTTAAATTAAATTACATACTACACTTGTTCATCTACACCACACATTTGCATAAGCTCAGTCAAGAATTTTTTTATAGGATATGGACTTATATTTACTTTGAAACTTAGATTTTACAATTCTGCCAATTGGTTTCCAACTTCAACATGTAATCTGAAAAAAATAATCAAAAGAAACAACATGGCCAATAGATCTCCACCCAACCGTAGGATTGAAATTCAATCCACCCCAAGCTAGGAACACATAGCTCTTCCCATGCACACACACAAGCAATATTAACAAGGATTCCTCAACAAATTTACACCTTATAACCTTCACAACAATATACTTTGCACATCACAATGATTTGCATTCACATATCTCTATTTGTCATTTTAACACATAAAAGGGTTATCAATGTAACAACCTAAACAAAGTGGAAAACTTATAACCAAGAAAAAACTCAACACACCACTTAAAACAACCACACAAATAATAGAATTCAATGTTATATTTCACATAGCTTTTACAACAAGACCAATATACCACACAATCTTCTACACATCAAACAAAGATAGATAACCAAAAAGGGTAGACCTTACCAAAAAAGTTGCTATCCAATTGTGGAAGGCTCTTTCTCCAAGCCCTCTCTTCCATTTCTTCCTCTTCACAATCATCCTTCTTTTCCCCAAAAGAACTCAAGGAGATGGCAAGAACTCAAAAGGAATATGGAACAACCCCCTCCACACTATGAGTGAGGAGTTATAAAGAAGAGGAAGAGATAACTTCCTTCCTCCAACTAACCCGACCAAATGACTAATTTCAAAATTCGCCAATTTTGAAAATGGGAGATAAAGGTGGGTTATAAACTCCCTTTTTAAGTGTCTTATGATAAAAATAAACTCCTAAACTATATACCCCACACCTAGGAAACTTTTCAAATCATAAAATAAAACCCAAACCTCATAAAACTGCATAAAATCACAAAATTTTATAACTCACTCAAGAAAACATTCAAAAGATAATTAAATAAATTTTTACATCAACACAAAATTCACATAACACCAACACATATTTCACCACATGGACCAAAAAGACCTTAGTACTCCATACAAGTCTAGGTTTGTTGATACATTGGGAAGACACAAAAGTAGTTATGTGACCCTAATGTCATTGGCCAAATTCACTTGTTTACTCAACCAAAAAGTGTCAGTACAACACATGAACAATAATAGTTGAAGCAACTATCATATTGAAAATAAAATTTCAAAAATAATAATCAACTAGGAAGTTGAATTAAATAATCATCACAAGTAAACATTAACATATCAAATCTCATCTGCAAAATAAAACCTTCTCGCACATACACAACATGTAATCATCTAATAATAATTCCATCTACTAATAATAAAATCAATCATCTCAACAACCCCTATCAACATTATGTAATCCATCTAATATATAAAATAATATAACTATTAAAAATACATAACCAATAGCCCATCATAACTGAACATCTCGATCAACACATACTTACATAATCAATGAAAGGAACTCATCTGGTTATCATAGAGAAATCACAAAAAACCATTAGTTAGATAGAATTAGTCAGTCAACCATATCCAATAACAACCAAGAATACTAAAATCATTGATGTATAGGAACAACCATCGCCCATAAAATCAAGTGTAATATCCAAACATAGACTTGCACAAAAAAAGCCATTGGACAAGAACCATCAAAGACACATAGACTCAACATGATCATGAAAATGTAGGTTCTCACATCATCTCATAAGTAAAAAATACTTGACTATAGTAGAACATATAATAATGAATATAAATAATTAATATGATATATAGATGTACATTTATTTGGGCTAGAATCCCTATTTGAATTATTCTCTTTACAATCTATAGGTGCATATAGTTTAGAGAGAACATACAAGACACTATATATTTGACCTGATTAAAATACTTCTAAGAACTCACAATATGAAATGATCTAAATTTCAAAATAGATGTTATGATATAGACACTTTTCTTAGCCATGGACTGATAAACATAGTGATTACCTAGGCTTCTTAAGCCACAACCAACTGTATGGTTGTAGGTAAATTTTAATTCATCCAGGATGAGTTATCAAACACTTCATTAACTTGCACTATATCATTCAATAATATTGATACCATGCCATAGTTGCAACATCTACAATTACAAGGTTATATCAAATTTATTAATAGAGGTGAGACAGTGATGATAATGCAAAACCTATATGTTTCTTTATCACTACCATATTGAACATTACAAAAATTTCTTGAATTTCCCATTGAAGCTCATAGATTTAATCATCTCCCTCATAATTTATCATTATCATATTATTATAAAATGAAGATGGGTTATTACAAGCCACCAAGTATCACAATTCTATCCATTATGATATAAACATGTCTTCCAACTTTATGAGATGTCCTATTAATACCTATGCTAATATTTCAAATTATAATTGTAACATATGAAATCCCAATTACAAAAATGTATAGTGGATAATATGTTTACTTCCATTCCCTAGGATCAGACATTTGTAAATCAAGTTCAAATATCAAGCTTATGTAAGCAAAGAAACAATGTGAATGCAAATTACTTATCCGATGGGGACAACATATAAGCACAATGTGGCAGCATGCTCTAGGTGCTCGAGCTTTTTCTTTGTTAACAAGAGGCTTTGAAGAGTGTAAAACCTATTGAGAGAGAACAATGAAACCTCAATTACCATTACATTGGAAGATATGTACCGCCATCCCAAAAATGCTACCTAACTTTCTCCTTAATAAAATTATAAGCCTCCCACTCCTATAGCTACAACTCCTATGGCAGAAAGGGTGCTCTCCATTTGGAGGAAAGACCACATGAAAAGTGAGCATAATTAAGATGACAACAATAACCTATAAGATTGCAAGGAGGACCATGATTTAAGGGAGAATTGGAGGCAAGCCCATGCTTTGTCTTCTTCTCACAAATCTTTGTATTGGTCTTTGGGAAAAATACCCAACACCAAGCTTTCCCATCTAGACATGCTAATTATAGCTTTCTCCCTTTTTCCCTATCACTCACTCACTAATTTTTGTTTTTTAAGTCTCCTCTCTTTGTGTGCATGCCCTCTAAAGAATTTTATCTACCCTTTATGCCTGCATTGGTCTCCGTAGCCAATTCCAAATCTCTCATTTTGGCACAAGCAAGAAGGATGTTTGCACTACTACCAAAAATTACCTCTCTTGAAATTTTCTAAATCCTTTTAAAAAAATCCATTTCATTCATATCATGCAATCATCACTTCTTTTTTTCATTTAGCCTCCTTAAGACACCAGGTCATGCACAAATCCTGCAATCTGTGCATTCCATGAGACCATGTTTTTCTACGGACCTCGCCAAACAACTTTTCTCTTGATGTAGGCAGGGAGGATGCTAATCAAGGTTGTGGAGTCTTACTAAATTAATAGCTAAGTGGGAAGCCCATACCTTCATGTGGTGCCCATAATGGCACCATCCCTCTGCTTTTCTAACAAGTTTCTACTATCCTATGTGCTTTGATGGATGATCATGCCCCACCAACACATGGATCAATCAAAATTAATTATTTTTGGGGCTAGCGTTCTTGACACCATGCCTCTTAATGGCCTACAAGCAACCCCTCTCCCTATTTCTAGCCTTTCACTGTAGGTATGTCACATTTATTTTCATCTACTCTCCTAATTTGTGCAACAAATTTAAATTATTAATTTTTTTTATATTTTTAATTTTTGTCGACTTCTTTAATTTGTACAAATGTTTCTCTATTATAATTATATTATGTTTTATTTTGTATAGGGTGTTTATGTGTGCATATTCAACATCATTTCTAAATGACCACTTGTTGAGCTATGTGGACATAACAAATCCTCTTGCATTCATTGTGACTACCCATAAGTTGAAATAATAGGTTTAAGATCTTAAGTCGTATATGAAGAAACGTAAGAAAACTTGTCAAAATTTTATGTATTGTTTAGAAGCTTGGGTGTGTGAAGTTATTATAGTGGGCAGCTACTAGATCATGCCTTAAGAATGTAATTAAACATATATATGTGCATAATTTTTTTAATTTATTTAACATACAACCTAAGTGTGTGATATCATAATGACTATTAGTGCATAGTTGAGTATTAAATTCTCTCTTCTATATGCATAAAAATCACATATTTATAAAAAAAATGTAATATAAATTAACCATGAATAATATGTATTGAAAAATATTGTATAAAGTATTTTAATTCACATTAGTTTTTAATAGTTCTTAATTAGAATGAAACTTTTTATTTATTTACAAGTAGTAAACATTCTTCTTAATTAGAAGATTAATTGTTATTTATTTATAAGTATTAAGCATTCTTCTTAGTTTAAATATAACTTGTTATTTCTTTACTAGTGTTAAATATTCCTTGCTTGAAATAATTGTGCAAATGAAAATAAACATTTCCTAAGTTTGATCCAAGTTAATTTAATAAGATGTATAAATATAGGTATAATATTTAACTTCAATTAATATATGATATATTTTTTTTATTGGAAAAATGCATATAGTAATAATGAAAAAATAAAGTACAAAAGGTGCTTTCAAGACAAGAATCTTGAAAGAAACCACATAACATAAGCAAGAAACAACTGCAACTTGCAAGTAACAATACAATCAATTTTCTCCAAGTGTATCAACAATATGCTCCTCAATAACAATATCCATAAATGTGAGAAGAGATCCCTGGGGTTTCTTTGCAATCATTGTCAACTGGGATTGCACTTGAGCTATTTGAATCTTGAGCACAAAATTGAGGCTGACTTTTTCTTTCAAGGCTCTAACAAGTACTGAGTGCTACAAGATAATGCTAGAGAGTAACCCATGCATAATGACTTCCATAGGCTAGAAAATGTTGGAAAAAATTGCTTTACATCGAAGCTTCCAAATATACAAAAGAATACAATGACAAAAAGATTCTAATATCATATTTTGAGAACAATGCAACCCTAACAACACTGATTTCCAGCTTACATTTCTGTTAAACATAGCAAGGATCAAGGCCAAAATTATTTTCTAGATTTTCTGGGTGTACCTGCACATCCAAAAAGCATGTTTGATGGTTTCTAACTTGTGGCAAAAAGGACATCTGGAAGTTTGAGAAGGGAGAAAGGTAAGCTGTTCACCCACAACAATTTTATAATGGATAATCTTCCATGCTAAAAACTGTGCATTAGCTTCATCTTTGGACTTCCATAAAACAAGGCTAAGATTTTTCCATTTAGATTCAAACTAATTCACTCTCCATTTCAAATTTAACCTTGGATGCAATTGGATTGGAGGAAGAATCTTATTGTAAATTAACTTAAGAGGGAAATTATCAATATTAAAACTTGGATGCCACCTCCAATCTTTAAAAAAATTGCATGAAATGAAAGTAGAAAGTTTCAATTAATATATGATAATTGTGAGACAAATAATTGAAAATTTGATGTTATTTTAGAAAGTAAATTTATGGAGGATAAATGTATAATTTTATATTTGATGAAAAGTAATAATTCTAAATAATGCACTAATTGTATATATCAAGATTTAAAGTAAAATATTTCTATTTATACTTTGTCTCATGATTTGAATAGTCTATCACCTTTATGGAGGGTGAAGTTAACAATTTTGGGTATTTTCCATGGGTGTGGATCTATCTTCCAATTCACATAAATAATTTGGATGTTTGTGCAATCTTTCTTCCTATTTTTCGATTCATTAATGTCCACTTTCATTTGTAGATTGAATGATATGAATGAATAACTTTAAAGAGTTGTTAGATTCATAGGGGACAAGTTCTCCTAGGTCTATCCCTAGAAAATAACTAGCTTTAATAATTTTATCTTGATAAAAAATAGTAAGCTTTGGACATGTAAATACAATAGACTGGTTTGATGAAGAACTAGGTTCTTTTTAGATATACCAATTGGAGTGTTCCTAGAATGCTCCTTTAAATGTGAATGATATTCAATATTTTTTTTATGTTTAAAATGAATATAATTAAATGTTTTAATTACAAGTACATAACAATAAATCACACAAACGTGTGGTTAGTTAGCTCTATGCTAAAAAGATATGGCCACTAGAGATGACCACAATATGAATTTAAATTTTAAAATTACAAGGTTAGATTCATGGGTGCATCATCCATTCCACACATTAAATCAATTTGCCAAATCTTGAATGCAACTTAATTTAGGTTTTCTCATTTTATCTCTAATGCATATAAGAAGCAATGCTATTGAGTTCAATTCTAAAATTATAATAAAAATAGAAGGAAACTATCTTTCAACAATTGAGATCAACTAAGTGCATGAATACACATAATAAATAAGAAATATGTGAAAACTTGAGTAAATATAGATAAGATATGAGAATATGTGTATATCAAAGAATAACAACATAAAAAAAGAGGTTGATTTCACAAAGATTACATCATTTATCCATATATAAATGTATTAAATCATTATCTCAAAACAAACATAAAACTAAACACAAATTAACTTAAATATACAAATTTTACAATTACAAATCAGCATAGGAAAATTCAATGTCAACAATTCACTGCCAAAAAATTCACCGCCAACAATTCATTGCCATGACAAATTCACCTCAAGGAAAATTCACCACTAGCAATAAAAAAATCAAAATTTTAGAAATATATATTAAAAAATGTTAAAGCTATTAATTTGAGCCACGGTGGTGAATTTTCCTAGGTGATTTTCTTGGATGAATTGTTGGCGGTGAATTTTCGCGTGCTCACATGAATTTTCCTAAAGCCTTATAAAGCATATAGACTCCACTTGTTAAATTTTATAATATACATTTTCATTTAAAAACTTTATAAAAAATTTAAACCTATGTCTCAAATAAATAATATGATTAAAATTTTCAAATCTTAAAAAAATAAAAATCAGAAATCCAATTGCAAACTTCTAAAAATCTGACCTAACCTTTTTAATCATAAAACCGTCTAGATACTATTTTTGCTGTAAAGCAAAGGTACGTCATTATCAGCTTTTGGTCGCACGCGGCAGGCGTATTGATGACGTAAGAATGCAGGTATCGAGCAGCCCACGTGGAACCAGAAAACCACAAAGATGTTTCGTCATAAAATTGCCTCCCACGTGTAAAGCTATGTCTTATGTCGAAAGTGAATCACATGTTTACTTCAAGTTCAGTGACACGTATTATTATGAGTAAATAACATGTATCCTAGTCAGCATTAGGGTTTTACTTTGTCCTTGTTAGGAAAGTGGACAGCATATATTATATGTTTTTTTTTTTCTTTCTATGAATTGAAATAAAAAGAGTTTTTATATTATTAAAATTCTAATATGTTTATTTATTTTTATATTTGATCAGTTGATTGGATCACTAAATCTTCAATGTCTTTAGAAATAGTTTGTTCTCTAGGTCGTCAAAGTCTAATTATGTGTTTAGTTATTCTGGTATTTGATAAGTTGTTTGGACCACCAAAGCTTGATCATGAGGCTTGAAACAAGTGTGTTGTTTAGATCACCAAAACCTAAGGTTGTGTCTATGTAACTCCAGATTTAGCAAGTTGTTAGGCCATCAAAGCATAACCACGCATATTAAAATGAGTGTTTTGTTAGGGCCACCAAAACCTTACCATGTTTTAATTGACTTTGTCCTACTTTAAATATAGAAGTTACAAGATTGACAATCCATAACGACTATTTACATGAGGGCAAAATGGTACATAATCCTATTTTTGAAGGAAAATATTAACCATAGGACGGGATTAATGCTCTCCCAGACCAAATTATCCTAACTTGGCCATTAATTTTTTTATATTGTGGATCTCTAAGCAAGAATCAAGAAAGCATAAAACCACATCTATCTTGTTAAAATGGGCATGGTGGGCCATCAAAACTTTAACCATGTATTTATTTACCTTCCCATTCAACAAAAATAAAACATTTGATGAGTCAAATATCTTCACCAAGTGAACTACAACAAATTAATAGAACATTGTTTGGATATATAGATATAATATATTAAAAAATCAAATAATTGATGCTTTGAACCAAGTCTACATTTTTTTTCTTATAATTCATATTAATTTTTTTTAAACAAGTGGTTTTTGGAAATATATGTTATGGTTACTTTTGGTAGCTCTATTGTAAGTGCTTATTTTGATAATATAAATGAGTATATTACTTTTTGTTGGGGAAGGGAAGGGTGGGGTGGCAGGGAGAGGTGAAGATTTAATGATTAAGTGTTCTTTTTATATTTACATTGGTATTATGGAAATCAATTGTATTTGTCAAGAATCATTATAGATGATATAGCCATTTATTAGTTTTGACATTATTTAACACTCTTCTTTTAGTTGGTTGATGCTCTATATAATTTTATTAGAAGGAATTGTTGCAATATTTTAATATGATTGTTGTGATCTTATTTTGAGCCTATTTTGGTAATGACATCTATTTTATTCATTCCATTTAATTTCATGATGATGATTATTTTAATAGTGATGGTTATATAGTTATTTTTTAAAATCTATCAATTTTAGTTGTGATGAGGGAATACTTATCATGTTGTAAGAGTGAATGATTCTATTTATAGCTTTAGGTTGATTGCAATATTTTTTATTCTTTTAATATAATTATCCCTGATTTATCATAAAATTTAAGTTGTATTGTTGTAATCTATAAAATAATTAAAATTCGCCTCACTTGCACCCTAGTGGAAAAATCCATGTGAACTCCTAGAGCTCATAAGTTAAGAGTGGTACTAATGTAATTGCATGTTGTACTCAATTCCTCTATCCTACCAATATTTAACATTGTTTTGTATTATTCATTTCGATTTAAACATGTGATAGAACTAAATAATTCATACTTAATATAAAGGGGAGACATGGGAAAAAAAATTGTGTATAAATGATAGAATTAAAATAAATTGGATAGGATGAGTTAATTTGTGCTCTCTAAATATTTATTAGTTTCAATTTATTTTATTGAGAATTCTAAAAATTTAAAAATTATGGATGATCAAAAACTTAATGTGTGGTGAATTAGAAGAGACTTAAAGTTAGTATTGACTTTTAAAAATATTGCAAAGGTCCAAATCAAATAAAAAGGATTATTTTTGTATTGATATGACTAAATATTAGAAATAATAATTGGAAAAAAAATGAAAGGAAATAACACCTCTTACACACTACAATTACCCTAGAGATAAAGAACTGGAGGTGTTGAACTAATATACAATCATTATTGTCATCTTCAAGTTTACACAAAAATAGCTAAGCAATACACATGGTCTAGTCCATGAATTACATATTTACAACCTTTCATGCATTCTTGGTTACCTCTACAATAAGTTTTAGCAAGAATGTATTATTATAATCTCCCTTTAGTAATTCCATGAATTACATTTATAAATTTGTCTCGGGTCCTTCAATTCTCTATGAATGTGTGTGTGTGTTTATATATATATATATGCATGTGTTTGTGTGTGTGTGTATATATTTATATGTATATGCACGTGTTTGTGTGTGTGTGTATATATATATGCACGTGTTTGGTTACCTCTACAATAAGTTTTAGCAAGATTGTATATATATATTTATATGTATATGCATATATGTATGTATTTATGTGTGTGTATATATATGTAAATGTGTATGTGTGTTTGTATATATATGTATAGATATATATGTATATATGTATACATATATATGCATACATGTTTATGCATATATCTATACATACATATATATAAATAGACACACACACATACATACATACATATACACACACATACATGCATGCATACATACATACATATGCATTTATATGCATACATATATATACATACATATATATACATACATAAATACATACAAATATATACATATATACATATATACATACATACACATACATACATACATGCATACATATATGTAGACACCTAAAATTGACATATCATCATTTCAACTTATCAATCATTCTTTCCTCTATGATTAATCAAATAAATCATTTACATTCAATTAATTATCCAATTTTCATCCCACTATTAATTAATATTATTTTACTACTAAATTGATAAAATATCTATTCATCACTATTCACCCAATCCTATTTCTTGTATTAATAATTTTATCACCCCTACTATAATCAACCTTGGATAAATAAATATAAAAAATAATTATCTAATCCTATATCACCCCTATCCAAAAATTAAATAAATATAATCTATTTTGTGCACTTTTTATTAGCCAACTAAAACAAATAAATTGACCCCCTTAATCATTTTGTGTGCCTAATATTATTGATCAGGGTAGTATGTGCTCAAGTCCCCAAGTGGGTACACATGTCATTCAACATGTATACTTGGATTACTTGGGAGCATGGGACAAGATACTCACATCCTTCCAAAAAGTTACTTTTTCAATCCCCCCCTTTAATTTCCTCCAAGGAAAATCTCCACCCTTGATCCTCTTGAATTTTGGAAGCCCCTTTGATCTCCACTCCAAGAATGATACATGGAGGCTTCTCACGCCTTCTAGAATTTCAAACAAGTAGAACTATCGATCTCTCCAATAAGGCCTTTCTAATGCTCAATCAACTTGGTGCTAGAAACATAATTCAAAGGAGGAGTTTCTAGCTGAACAGTTCACTAAACCCTCACAAAGACTTCATTTAATTATCATCTAGGGCTTCATAAGCTTTTGATGATCTGCTGGCACTATATGTGCATTCACAGACTCTAATGGCCTATATTAATGAGTATAAGTGGTTTACACATGTACAAGAAAACAATGAAGGTTGGAAAAGTAAATAAAGTGTTAACATGCAAAACAGGGGAAATAACTTAATCTATTACTAATGTTACAAGTACCTTAAACTTAATACTGTAGCTGTTAACTGCTAAACATGAACTCTACAACTCACTAAAACTATTGAATCTTACTTCTAACTTCTTGACCTCTTCGGAGAATGATTCAAGGAAACATCACATGGAATAATTCATAATACAAGATATGATTCATGTACATGTAATTAAGAATCTACTTGAAATGAATGCAACATTGTAATCTTCTAATCTAATAACATAAATTAAGGTCGGTGAATAGTACCTCCAGTGGCCCTTGCTTGAGTTGTTGTGCCCATAGAGGAAATCAAATATGTACTACTTGAATCAACTAATCATAATAGTAAATTGGAACATCTTTATTGCATATAGCTAAACTCTCACAACATGACAAGAACCTTCAAAAATGTCTCATTCATGAGTGCGTATCCATTACAACTGAATAACAAAAAACTAACAATAAAGTATTGTTTGTGAAACAAAGTTGGAACTATCAAAACATATATCTTCTAACTAGACCTACTTCTCAACCACCGATCCAAATATGTAGGCTTGAGAGGAGTTTTATTTACATAGGGATTAAAAACATAAAACTAAATGCAGATGTCCACTCTCCTCAAAATGGTGAGAGGACTAGTCTTTTGCAACTAAAACCATAATTGAAAAAGATAAAATAAGACAAATAGAAATGAAATTCTACCCTAACGGTTTGACAAAGATGTGCTCTGTAAAAAATCACATTGGCTTCCTTATCAATACAAACTTCTTCCTCATGTTGTCTTATTGGATGATTTGGTGACTCATGATTGACCACTTCAACAATCACCTTCATTAATTCCTGGGACTATCACATTCTTAACGTTCTAGACTCTCCCTTGCAATCTACTTGGAATGCTTTGGCTGTGGGCTGGTCAATCCAGTTGTTGCAGGCTATAGTTCTTATGGCTACAAGAGTTTAGTTTCATCTAAAGTATACATATCATTAATCAATCATGAATTAACACAAAATCACATTGAATTTCATAAGCATTCACATATTTATCCATGCAAACATCACCATATCATAATTATATTTCCACATGGTAAAGTTTGGTTTAGGATGCATAAAAGACATAAAAGATATATAAGGTTCATGATTGTCTATGAGATAAGCAACTTGAAATGTTAAAAGAAATAAACTAAAAGGAAGAAAAATAGCTACTTCCTAGGCCCATCATTCCCCCAACTAGAGTATTTTCTTGTCCTTAAGCAACATTTAAGATCAAAGATTATACTGGAGAGTCATTTCCTTGAAACTTGTCACCACATCAACTCCCTTTGCTTGTCTCAATAGTAGCCTTTTTGACATGAAATCCTTTCCAACCTCATATTCTTTGTTGTTTCAATTTCATCACAGTTTCTCCTTGTCCAATATGGCACTGGATAGAGGAGAATAGATGGATGAAAGGTGAGTGGAAACCATTTAAGTCCTTTATCCTTAGCAATGTTTATATACTTATGAGATCTAATAATGACTATAAAATTATACAAGGAATGCGATTCCTTTTTCTTTAACTCAGGGGCTAGTTATTCCCATCCCTATGTTGAAAGATAGTCAAGATAGTTCCTTCAATACATTGACCTATTTTTTGAGTAATTTCCTTCAAACATCTTTCAAGGTTAGTAGAATTAGTTCCAACATTCAAAGCCATGAAAAAGCATTCATCACTTCCATCATCTAGATAGTTTGATTCCTCATCATCAGATATGCCATTTCCTTCTTTAATAAAATAACTCTTCATGAAAGATTTACCTTTATAATCTTTATCTTTGTTATTTGAAACTTTTCTTGGACATTTTGAAGCATAATAACCTATCTTTCCACAATTGAAACATTTGAAGGGTGACTTACCTCTATATTTTCCAGTGCCCTTTTTCAATCTCCTTACAAGATTTCTTCCACCTCATCAAGATCATTCAAACCATATTCATCATTCTTCTCTATCTTGCTAACTTTAAAACTATTTTCTTTCTTTGAAGCATCTTTTTCAAACTCTCTTAATTCAAAAGTAGTTAAAGCAAGAAACATTTGATCTCTAGTATATTGATCCAAATTTTGAGCTTCCTCAATAGTAGAAACTTTAGCACTATAAGATTTAGGAAGAGTTATCAATACCTTTTTCACAACTTCACTTTCCTCCAGTTTTCCACCAAGACCATTGATGGCATTGGCAATTTCATCCACCCTAAGCATGCATCTACAATATCTTCATATTTTGACATCCTCAGGGTTTTAAATTTTTCCTTAAAATTATGCATCTTTCTTGCTTGACCTTAACATCTCCTTCATAAATAATTTGAAACTTTACTAAAACCTCTTTAGCAGTTTTGTAGCTTATCACCCTGACAAGTTCTGAATTAGACAACCCACTCAAGATAGCATTCCTTGCTTTTCCATTATTCTCATAATCCTTGATATCATCTTCACTTGTTGAAGTAGTAACAGGTATAGTATATCCATCTTCAACTGAATTCCAATCACCAAAACCTAATGAGACAAGAAAGGCTTCCATTCTAGCTTTCTAGAAGGCATAATTTGTTCCTTAAAACATAGGAGCTTTGACACCATTCCTGTGTGTCATTCGGATCTACCTCAAGTGGTTAAGCTTCTTCTAAGGAACCTCAACTCTAATACCAATTATTAGACACACATGTCAACTAAGAGGGGGTGAATCATTTGTATATTAAAACCTTAAAACACTCATTAGCCTTCAAACCCATCAATGTAAATAAATGAAACTTCAACACAACAACCATACCCAATAGAACACCATATTTTATGTGGAAAACCCTAATCAGGAAAAAACCATAGTGAGGATTAACTCACATATATATGTATATCAACATCGATTACAAAAGGCTCACTGCCCAATAGAAAGAAAGGCTCACTATGAAGGGATCACTTCCTAGATTGATGTAGGAGCATCTCAGGTGAACAAGTTATTTGCATCACCCAAAAACATTTTCAAGTTTAATTTTCAGTTTTGGTTTGTTGTTCTTTTTCATTTCTCAACTTCATAGAACCTCGATGTTAAGATAGAATTGTAGGAATAAATTTTCATTGGAAAATGGTGGCATTGAGTGCCTTTACCGCACCCCTGCGGTAGGCTATATGAGTAGTTGCGGTTATGTGGGGACACCGCTACCTCACGCTAGTTGGAGTGGATGACTGTGGTAGCATAGGAAACCATTACCCCATGATGAGATTTGTCAACAGTTGCGGTAGCGTGGGGATACCGCTACCTCGTGGTCAAGGAATGAACCACCAGTAGTGTTGCAGGATGAACTGGAGGTTATCGTCACCTCACGGGAAGGGATTAGGTTACCTACGACATTGTGGTGGGTGGTTGATGTGACCGGTACAATTTAATTACCACCCCATGGATGTTAGTAACCGGTGTGGCAAGATTGTGGTGCAACATTGTAGCCGTAGATCTTCTCTAGGATCAAGGGCTAGCATTCAAATGGACATAACAGAATGCCAACGGTCATACAAGATTGGAATTTAGTAGAGAAAATAGAGAGACGTACGAGGGAGAGAGAGGAGGAAAAGGAATGGATGGGGGGATCCAAGAATGAGCCAAGAGCTCGAGGGGGGCATAACAGAGAGAGAACTTGGGACAAAACAGTGATGGAAAATTAGCAAGGACCGAGTAAATATTGGAGTTCCTGTGTAAGAGTGGGAGTCGATTGTGTGTATGTTGAGAGAGGCCATGGAAGGCCAACTATTTGTAATTTGTAATTGAGTCAATAAAAATCAAGTTTGTTTGCAATCAGTGTTTTATTGTTGAGACAAAGTTTTGCCTATGAATATGTTTTCTGTTTGAGTTAGTGGGCAAAGGGGAGTACCCTCTTACATCATAGATAGAAAGAGAATAGAAAGAAATTTTTACAAGGAGGTTTACTACCTCAGAGCAACAGGAGAATCCACCACAAAAACTCTTCACCATCTGCAACCTTTGGTTCATTGCCTCCAACAACTTCAATCACACTGAAATGTAGACACCTTCTGCTCATTGCTTCTGGTAGTATCAGGAATTCATGCTTGCACTCAGATCTCAACACTTGATCACATACATATCATTTCACATCACATGACACACCACACACTTCTCCAATAAATGACCTTGCATATATATATATATATATATATATCCTTTGCAACCTCAAACAATCTTCTCCAAGTCAGCCTCAATAAAACATATGCACCTCAAATGTGCAACCACCAAATAGATCGACACCAAACACCTTTGCGGTGGAAAGAAGTGAAGGTGAACCACACCAAGGGTTAACCAAGACCTAATTCTACACCAACATGTTACACCACACTTCCACAAACAACAAAGCACATCCGCAAACAATGCTAACATGCCAAGTTGGCCAAACCAACATAAATGCTAACAAGCAACCACATTCACACTTCATCAGGTTTGAAAACAACCTACAAACCACTTAGCAACATTACACAACATCTTGAAATATTCCCACACCAACAAAATACTCAAAAATAACTAGTGTAAACATATGCAATTGAGAACATTATCATCTTGTGCAACTAGTCAAACTATCACTGAGATACAACTCATGAACCAAGCTTACAGAACAATTGAATACCAAACCATCCAAGGGAAGATAAATAAGGGAAATACTAGAACGTTCCAAAATTTGCAAGACAAGAAACTTCAACAAAGAGAAATGCAGAGCAATTCCATTTCTCCTGGACAATCTTCTGCACAAGCCAAACACTGTCAAACAAATCTACTGCCACATGATCTAGAACCTGAAACTTTGAATATAAAACCTTTAAACACTTCTCAATATCACATCCAAATCGTACAACCAAATCTTCAAGCATGAATAAATGCAGAGCATAACACAGAACATACCCCTGTCACCTTGTACACTCTTTATACAAATTTTCTCAAAAACACTTGGAAACCAAGTGACCATGCTACATCTGCAACACTTGCTCAACACTACAAACACCTTCTCATCATAACCACACTATAGGTTAACATATGTTGACATCAATGACAACATAGTGTAACAAATACAAGTTTAAATACTTATGTTCCTGCCCTTTTGACATGACATTAAAATGGTAACTTCCCCTCAACATTTCAAGATATGTAAATTTGACAAATACAAAGGGAAAGGAGAACCTCAAGACCATATAAAGGAGTTATTTACCAAAACATCAAGCACTCCAAATTAAGGGATCATGTGTTCCCATGGGTATGAACACTAGTAAAATAATTCCTTAATACTAATTTCCATCTAATATAAGTTATTTGCCTCTCAAAATTTTATTTTTTAAAATTATAAATTAATCTAATTATAGTTATTAAAGTTGAACTTCAATTGTAAATAAAAAATTTCTCATTTTATTTTGTTTTTAATTTTGCTTGTATTTATTTTAATTCATTGAGCTTGAATTTGAAATGTGTAAAAAATCTTAATTGATTTGTTATAAGTGTTTAAGTTGATTTTTGTTTAAATCTAGTAAGAGAGACTTACACCACTTAATACTTGTGCATATGTTTTAATTAAATGAGAGATGTCTATGATACCTTAGAGAGAACCAAGGGGCAATCTAGAACTGTAACTTGAACCTAATTGACTTATGTCTTTGCATATAAGGTGCATTTTGTAAAACGTGCATGAGTAATTTATTAAAAAAAACTATTTTTTTCATTTAATCTCCTAATTTGTGCAAGTGTTCCTTTATTACAACTATGTTATATTTTACTTTGTATATGTCTTGAAGTGTCTAGTTAAACATATATATGTGCACATATATTGTTGCCTTACTAATTTATTATTAATATATTTTTCAATTAATAATTATTTTAATTTTTTAAACTTAGAGTCTTAAGTGTGCGGATGGCTATTAAATCCTATCTCTTATATACATTAATAACAAGCACATTTATAATTTTTTTATAAATGTATAAAATGAAACTAACTATGAATAATATGTATAAAAAAAATAACAAAAAAATACATAAATGCTTTTAATTTACATTAGTTTGTAATACTTCTTTATTTATTTATTTAAATTTATTAAAAATTTCTTGCTTAATATAATTGTATAAAGGAAAATAATTTTTTCTAGGTTTAATCTAGATCAATCTAATAAGATGTGTAGACTTAAGTATAACATTTAATTTAGATTTATAAATTTGATAATTCTTATACTAATAAATGAAAAGTTGATTTTTTTTAGAAAGTAAATAGAAAGGAAGATAGATATATTTAGCTTTAGATTTGATGATGATGAAGAAGAATTCTCTAGGATGCACTAAATTTTGTATATATCAAGATTTAAATTTAAATACCTCTATTTATACTTTGCCTCATAATTTGAATAATCTATTACCTCTCTCAAGGGTCAAGCCAATAATTCTGGGTGATTTCCATTGGTGTGGATCTATCTTGTAATCCACATAAATAATTTGATTGCTTGTGTACTCCTTCTTCCCTATTTATCTAATTCATTAATGTTTTCTTCAAAAGTTATAATCAAAATAAAAGACAAGTATCTTTCAATCATGGAGATCATCTAAATACATGAATGGGGCAGAGGGCCTAGATCAATTGGCTAAAGCATCCTATTGCGGGCAAGAGTTCACAAGGTCTAGTCTCCCTCCCCTCCGTCCTTGGTGTGACACCAATCACATGACAAAAGTTAAGTTTACAAGGTACACTAAAATATGGATAAAAATGTGAATATATATAGAAAGAGAAAAACTAATTTCATATAATATTATATCATTTATTTATACATAAATATGAGTTTGGGGTTTAGATCAAATCATTCTCTATAAATAAATAAGAACTATAAACTAACACATATATACAAATTTTGTAATTATAAATTACACTACTTTTTAAAATTTATAACATACCATTTTAATTTAAAAAAGTTAGAATTTATTTTAACCAATCCCTTAAATAAATCATGCACTTAAAAAACTCAAATCTAATAAACTTACAAAAACCATAAATCAAATTCCAAACTATTGAAAAATCTCTATGAACATGCAGCAATTAAAGTTTACTTATAAAACCAAGAATATTCACCTAAACATTTTTAATTTTGGATAATTTTTCCAAATAAGAAAAGACAGACCTGCGGGTATTTGAAAAGGTCAAAACTTTTTGACTCTAAAGCAAGGGTACGTCATATCAGATTTTGGTCGCACGTGGCAAACGTATTGATGACGTAAGAATGCACGAATCTAGCAGCCCACGTGGACACGGAAAACCACAAATATATATTGTCATAGAATTGCCTACCATGTCTTATGCACATGTTTACTTACTTCAAGTTCTTTATCTGACGTGGAGATTTGTCAATGACATGTACTATTGTTAGTAAATAACATGTATCCTAGTCAGCAGGGGGACTAAACTTTGTCCTTGTTAGGGAAGTGGGCAGAACTTTGTCCTTGTTAGGGAAATGGATAGGGATGGGGTCTGTTTTTATTTAATATATTTTTTCGTTTAATCAAATATAAAATATTATATTTTTTCCTTTTCTTTTATTTGATTGTAGAATGTAAAAATAAATTGAAATAAGAGAGTTGTTTGTATTATTAAAATTTTATAGTGATTGTATTTATTTATTTTTATATTTGGCAAGTTGATTGGGCCACCAAATCTTCATTGTATATTTTGAAATGAGTTTGTTCTTTAGATCACCAAAATCTAAGCATGTGTCTATTTGTCTTTAGATTTGGCAAGTTGTACAAGCCACCAAAATCCAACCATGAGTCTTAAAAGTGCTGTGTTGTTTAGGCCACTAAAAACTAAGCTTGTGTCAATGTGCCTCCACATTTAGTGGGTTGTTTGGGCCACCAAAGCCTAACCATGTGTTAAAATGTGCGATTTGTTAAGGCTGACAAAACTTTACTATGTTTTATTTGTTTTCGCATTCAATGGGTTGTTTGGATCATAAAACCTTGACCACGTGGCTTGTTAAAATGAGCATCCTAAGTTATAAAAAATTGACCATGTGTTTATTTACCTTCTCATTCAACAAAAATGCAACTTTTGGTGAATCAAACATCTTCACTAATTGAACTACAACAAATTAATAGAGCATTTTTTGATTGTATATATAGATAGATACTTTCAAAAAATCAAAGAATTGATATTTTGAACCACACAAGTGCAATTTACTTTTAAGATGTAACTCTACATCTTTTTTCCTCGTATAAAAAAAAATTCAAACAAGTAGTTTTTGGACATCTATGTTATTGTTGATTTTGGTATCTCTATTGTATGCACATATTTTGATAATTATATATAGGTATATTTCTTTTTGGGGGGAAATTTAATGATTAAGTGGCATTTTTATATTTGGATTGGTACTTTGGAAATCAATGGTATTTATCTATACCATTAGCCATTAATTAGTTTTGAAGTTATTCAACTCGCTCCCTTTAGCAAGATGGTGTTATATACAATTTTATTAGAAGGAATTGTTGTAATATGATTGTTGTGATCTCCTTTTGAGGCTATTTTGATAATGACATCTATTATATTCATTTCATTTAATTTCATTGTTATGGCTATTTTTAATAGTGATGGTTATATAATTATTTTTTAAAATCCATTAGGTTTAGTTATTTATAACTTGAGGTTGATTGTAATATTTTTATTCTCTATAAATATTTTGACAAATATAATATAAAGGGGTGGCCCTTTACAACCACTTTTATTGAGCAAAAAAATATATTTGTTATTCTCTTAATATAATTTTCCACAAATTTTGTCTTAAAATTTAAGTTTTATTGTTGTAGTCTATAAAATAATCAAAATTCACCTCACTTGTATCCTAATGGAAAAATCCATTGAAACTTCTAGACAATGCCATAAGTTAAGAGTGATGCTAATGTAATTGCATGTTATACTCAATTTCCCTATCCTACCAATATGTAATATCATTTAGTATTAGTCTCCAATTTAAACATGTAATAGAACTAAAAATGTCATACTTGATATACATGAGAGACATGCGAATAAATGAGTGTATATAAAGAGTAGAACTAAAATAAATTGGTTAGAACGAGTTAATTTGTGCTCTCTAAATATTTATTACTCTTAATTTATTTTACTACAAATTGTAAAAAAATAAAATTTATAGATGGTCAAAAGCCTAACAAGTGATGAATTAGAAGAGACTTAAAGTTAGTGATGATTTTTATAAATATTATTATAGACACCTAAATTTGTTCTGAACCACATTAGACCCTATACTTTTCCTATCCATTAATTAAATAGATATTAATTATTTAATTTATCCATTTTCTTTATCCCTCACTTTTAATTAAATAAATTTATATTTGTTTAATTAAGTCCAAACCTTTGCATTCTTATCCCACAAGAATTAAATAAATAAAAATTATTTATTTAATTTATCTTTTTCCACCTAAAATCCCATTAGTTAATTAAATCAAATCAATTAACTAATTAATTGTTGCACATTCCTAAGTGTGATTAATTTAATTAATCACCCCCTAACCTTAATTTTCCTAAAAAATGTATAACAAAATATTGACCATCCATTTGATCAAGAAAATCTTCACCCTCCATTTAACCCATGTGACTCTCACACATGTAAATGAGAAGTCACATGTCTCTATCTCCCTTCTCGTGTGATCTCTCTCACACATTTGAAAATAGACACGTGACAAATCCTCTCTTCTAAGGTGTTGTCACCCTTGTGTGAGAAAAAACTTGTCAAGTCCTCTCTTCCCAAGGTGCTCTCACACATGTGGGAGAGAACACTTGTCCACATCCATTTTTCCATATACATTCTCTCACACATGTGTGTGAGGATTCATCTTTAACTATTTAATTTGGTGAAATAAATCCTAACCATTGATCTTTCCTCAATCCTCTCTTCTTCCAAATTCATTAATCTAGTGATGTCACTTGGAATCCTCTCCTCAACCCAGAACATATTTTACACATTAAAATTACCTTAGAGATAAAGTATTTGAAGTGTTGAATTAATAAAAAATCATTAGTGTCATCTTCCAGAGTATACAAAAATCTATGAACTACATATTCACAACCTTTAAATTTCATACATTCTTGGTGACCTCTATAATGAATGTGTATCAAGAATGTACAATTATAATATCCCTTTAGTACTTCCATGAATTACATTTATAAATTTTTAGTGGGTCCTTCAATTCTCCTGAATATAGTGGGTCCTTCAATTCTCCTTAGTATTTAGGAATTATGATCTATATAGAATTGAGATGTATGGAAAAAATATAGATATATTATATTTGGTTTATAACATAATAGTATGGACAATTTGATTTATTTCTTAAAGGGGTGATGTAAATCCCTACCAAGAATGTCTTCTTTTATATTGAGTGAATTGAAAAGTAGGATATATTAATAGCTACTACATCTTATTGTATTGTTTAAGATCCATTTTCTATTGATGTATTTTTACATATATTTACTATCATTTTATCGAATCTTTTCAATACTATTACAATAATATATGAAAATCCAATATGATAAGAAAATATCATAACTTCACCATGAATGAATTCGCGGAAAAATAGAATAAAATTTGAAACTCAATTGATATCTCATTATATATGCCTCAATTTGAGTTAACATATTAGCTTATCTATTATATATCAAGTTGACATGCAATTTGGAGTATTGTTATATGCAAAGAGATCAACTAATTAAAGTACCTTTGCACTTAATTAGTTATTTTATAGGGAGACATAAAATTACAATGAAAAAGCAAGTAACATGAAGACTATGCCATCTTGGATACTCTCATTAGATTTTTCTTGAAGAACAAATAAATAAATAACATGAATTTATTCCTTGATGTGACATTTAGATGTATTGAAATATCTTGTAAATAAATTAAAATTAAAATAAATTATAAAATAAAATAATTGTTTATATTGTAGCCTTTTGGTTGGCCTATGACTATTTAAAAAGGTGTATAAATAGCACTAATAAACAAGAAATTTGAATTCATTTTCTCTTCTTTTATTTCAAGTTTGATTCATGAAGATGTGATTAGATATAAAACAACAAATATCAAACCAAGATGCTCCTATTGACATATGTAATTAAGTGACCATAAAGTGAATTGAATTCAAAGGTCTTACAATCTTGCTTCAATATTATTATTTTAACCAACCATTGAGAGTTTTTTTGTGATATCACATGTTTAACATCTTATATTTGTAGGGAACATAATTCTTGTTACTTTTGACTGATAGACTAGGATAGTGGAACACCTTAAGATTACGTGATCAAATATAGCTATGTTTGTTACACTTATTAGTTTATCACATTAAAGGAAACACATAAAACAATATGCAAAATATAAATACATGATATTTTTTTTGGCACTAACTATTCTAGGATTGTAGCTCACTTGATGGCTTTGTGAGGCTTCAAATTTAACTATTGTTCTTCCTTCTACTCTATCAATTATTTTTTGAATACTTGGATATTATTGTGAGGTTGGTTTTGTTGAAACACTCTTGGTGGATACCTCATTTCCAAGTCACAAAATTCTACAAAAGATACATGTTTATGAATATCAACATCAAGACTTTTATAACTATTGTGATAGGTTGTGATGTATTCAACTATCTAACTTTGATCTTCCATGGTTCCTTTAAATTTCCTTTATTATCATTGTTATTGGCTCCTAAAGAGATTTTTCCACCATGCATTAGATATCGAAATAATCCTCCCATGATTTATAGGTTGGCCAAAAAACCAACATTGATACCATTGTAATGTCCCAAGTCAAAATAATAATATAAATATAATTCTTAACCTTCCACAAAAACTTACTATTTTATTAACAAAAATATTGGCCCTAGAATTCAATCAAATATTATATAACTAAGACTAAAGCTACTATTTATGCATCAACAATATCATCACATTTAGAATAATAAGTGATAAAAATAACTCTATTATTCTTATTATAATGAACAACAAATAATAGATGAAATCCCAATCTTTATCTTATCACAATAATGGATATATTATATTCAAATGGTTCTATAATATTATGAACTACAACAACAAATTTCAACCAATAGCAATGGTAAATTGAATCAATACAATGCATTTGGAGTTGACATCCAATGAAGCTAAAAAATGACCCTTGTGTGAGAACATTCTTTGAAATCACCAGGGTTTATGTCCTAGTATTCCCATGCTTGAACACAAGTGCTCAAAGTGGATTCTAAAAGGAATTGATTAATTGTAGATGATCTTTCTTAAATGGACACATTCACTCCTTTATATCCATCACAACAATAATGGGTCAAACATAATGTAAATATGCAACTCTAAGTTTGAGTAATGATTATGGGTAGGAAAAGGTCCCACTTTTGAAGGTTATGATACCAAAAGTGACCATTAATTACAATATAAAACATGATGGGGTGTTGTGAAGGGAACACAAATAGAGGTTGGAATATTGGGGACTGGGGCTTAGAGATATCACAAGACTCATACCATAAGTGGGGATGGAGCAATGGGTTTGTTAGTAAAGATAGGTTTGATAGTCCAATGAGGACCAAGAAAAGGTTAGAATTAAATGGGAAAGCATGCTTAGATGAGGAAATTTGAAACTCTATTGATTAAAAAACACTTAGAAGACTAAGCATGCCTTCAAAATCAAATACTTTGGGGACCTTATATTGATATTGGGGGGAGAAGAGGAAGAATACAAACACAAAATAGGACCGAGAGAGATGTAGAAAATATGAAATGAGAAATTTGGTCCATAACATATATTATTACAAAAAGAGGACATGACAACCAATGACCTGTAAGACTCTGGAACCCTTGGAGCTTGCCCAGGTACCTACCACTAGTGCATCCTAGACTATCATTAATGACCCGATATGACCTTGCAACAACTCCAGAAGGATTTTACACTAGAATTTATATTTTCCACTATAAAGGCATTGATTCACATGTGTTTCTAGTGATGAAAAAGGGTAGAGGATGCATGTAATAATTAATACAACAAATAAAGTTTGATGACTATTCACACTATTTTCATAGGATCTTTCTTGGCTAGCACATCATGCTCTATTACACCATTAATTTAGAATATTTTTAGATCAATGGGGTGATTCCCCACACTCCCATAGTACACCTAGACAAATTTGTCGCACACTTTTGACATATTTCATACGAAAATGATGCTTGATGAAAGTGGGAATTCTCTACAAGTTGTACCAATCATGGGTTTGTGCATTCATGAACAATTTGGAATTCTTCTCCTAGGGGGGTATTAAGGATCAATTTTTTTTATTTGGAGGAATGGAAAAATGGGAAATAGGGGAACATAGTAGAGAGGAAAAATTACATAGTAGAAACTTAGGGTTCACAATTTCTAGATCTAGGTAAATTGTGTTTTATTATTGTAATAATTTGTGTTTGTCCCAAACTTGTAATACCACACTATAATGTTTGAATATTGAATGATTAAAATCAAAATCAATGTTGGGTGAATGTATCCATGTGTGTAATATAAATTTTTCACACATGTGCTAATTAGCTAGCCAACTAGACAATTATAAAATCATCACAATGATTTTGTGATATATCTTATCAGAATAATAAAAAAAATATATTGTATGCTCATAGATTTTCAAGTAGACTCATTTAATATTTGTTGGTAAATTGATTTTTCACCATAGATTTCAACGTGACTTGCCCAATGGGTAGTGACAATTGTTCCAACAATTAGATATGTTGTTATTAGACTAACAATTTTTCTTTGCATTTGAGAGGGGCAACTCACTCATATGATCTTCATCCTTAAGCCTTAATTGATTGTAACCTAATCGTAGATCAATCTTTGAAACATAGCTACCCCACACATTTGATCAAAGATATCATCGATACTTGGCAAAAAATACTTATTCTTTATCGTTGCTTTGTTAAGCATACGGTAATGTATACACAAACATAGTGTACCATCCTTCTTCTTATTGAATATCACTACTGTACCCTAGGGTGATACACTGGGTCTAATCAATCCTTTTGATAACAACTCATGTAGCTGAGCCTTTAACTCCATCAACTCTGTTGTGGTCATTCAATAAGGAGCTTTGGATATAGGTTCTGATCTTGGAACTATATCCAGGGAGAAGTTGAAATCACTCTTTGGAGGTAATCCAAGCAATTCATCTAGAAATACATCCTCAAAGTCCCTTAGAATATGATACTTTTCCATATATGATCTTTCCTGTTCCATAAATTCCTCTTCTTCCACTCCCTGGAATTTTTGGGGTTCATAATACATTAAGTCATCTTGGAAAATGAACTGTTTGTAATCATCCATTTTCTCCATTTTGACTACAAAGAGTTGAAATCTTTTTTTCCTAGCCTTCTTTAGCTAAATGGCTGATATTTTCCTTAAGTTAATCTCACTAGGTGTACCTTGCAGATACACTTTGTTCCCCACCTATCATCTAGACATTCTATCATTTTAGAAAAATAGTCTACCTTAGCTCTATGCCTCCATAACCAATTTATCCCTAGGATGACATCATAAGATCCTAAGGGGGCTACATATAGATTTACTTCCATTGAGAAACTCAAAAGTTCAACCTTAGCTTCGAACAAACATTGCTCTACTCGAGCTCTTGTCTGGTTTGCATATTTTATTGACCATGATTTTTCCATAAAACCAACTTTTCTAGATACCTTGTTTAATACTTTTGGAGAAATAAAATATTTAGTAGCACTAGTGTATACTAAAACTGAAATTAGTATATGAAATAAAGTGCATGGAGTCTCAAATGGAGTAATTTGGTACTCTACCTAATGATTGTCCAGCGCTACATGGATTCTCTACTGGAAAGTGCATGCTGAGATGGTAAAGGGTTTTCTCGAGGTTACATCCCTTATGTCTTATTAGGACACTAGTTTGCATAGTGGTCGCCACCACAAGTAAAACACCCTTAGAGATTCTTGCCTTTCAAAAGAATTTCGAGAGTTATCTTCGTTCTTCTTGGGGTTGTTGTTATTTCTCTTGTCAACTCTAGATTCATTTTGATTGCTTCAGAACCCTTTATCACATTTCTTCTTGAAGTCCTATTTGTCACCCTTTTTCTTAAATGTTTGAGAGGACTATGACTAGTTGAGCTTCTTGTGTCTCTTTTCCCTATATGCAGATATGGAATTTAAGTTCTATTCTTGCTTGATTGCTTTCACATATACTTGGTCTATGGTAGTAGGACCATGAACATCTACCTCACCTCCAATCTAGGCATTAAGCCCCATAACAAATTTTCTTATTAGAAATATTTCATCCTTCTGATACCGAGGAACATACTTAAGAAGACGAGTGAACTCTCCCATTATTCATTAATAGATGAATCACCTTGTCTCAAGTTTTGAAAATCCATTAGATTATGATCAAAGTATAGTTGTGGCAACCATCTTTGTTTGAAGATCACCACAAACTCATCTCACATTAGACTTAGAAAACTCAACCCTAGTTCCATTTTCTTGTTCATCCACCAAGTGGATGCTTCTCTAGATAGCTAGTATGCTCCCCAAATATCCTTGGTTACTTCAAAGTAATTTCTAATCTCAAAGTATTTTTCCATCTCTATGAGCCATGCCTCTACGACATCTCCTCTCACAATATCTTCAAATTTGGGAGGTGTAACCTTCTTCATATCCCTTGATAGCTCAAGGGCCATTTGGTTCCTTTTCTCCACTCAGATCTTGACTTTGAGTTGTCTTCTCCATGTCCACTCAAGGTGGTGCATTCTTTTCGATTCTCCTCACCTTTCTGGGATGCTTCATGCTCGAGATTGCTCCGACCTTTAACCTCTTGCTTGAGGTTACCGATTCTTTCTCTTGCTTCATTGAGCATAGCAAGAATTTGGTCTAGCTTGGCATCCAAATTTACAAAAGGTTGCCCCACCTCCTAGCTTCCTATAGGATTGGTCTTGGTTCAAACCATGTTTAAGTTATTACTTTACCTGTAATTTTTATTTTTAACGTTCAATTTTAGTTCCTCGAATTTTCCATTCAATTATAAACATTTAAGCAATTCCTCATTTATTCAACCTAAATATAAGAGAGAGATTTTTGCCAATTTTTTTTTATTATAATAGCTATGGATTACAAAACATCCTTATTTAATAGAACAACTACTAGTTGTTAACAGGAGGAAAAACCTTTTCAGGTTACTAATTACTTTTGAAGAAGGTGGAGGCACTCGCAAGTGCACTTCCAACCCTTCTTGTCTAACCAAAGGGGTGCTAATGCTGCATTCACTTGGTATATTTCTAGAAAGAGATGGTTGGTCTAGTTTAGCTTGAGAAACATGTGTAATGGTCTTGGTTGCCTCCTCCTTCTACTTCTTTTCTTGCTTAATGCATTTTATAGCATCTATGAAGGTTTCAGAGTCACCAAGCCATACCCTCTCATTGTAGTCATTTTCTTCTAAGGGTTTCATTAGAGCTTATCACTCTTTCTTGGCCTTAAGGTATCGTTCATTACTGATTATCGATTTCTTGGCAGTCATCTTTGTTCTCACCATTTTGGCACAAAAAATCAAAACATTAGCTACTGTTAAGCTTAAATAGTGAGCTCATAGGTCCAAGTATTGAACCTGGTTGCTCTGATACCACATGTAACAAATCTAACCATACTCTTATAGTTTTCACCTAGGTTTTAGTACTTGAAGTAAATAATTCAATGCCATCAAAATAGGAAGGTAAAATTTTTCTTTTCAAACATCACAATTTGCATTATGCATAAAGGAAATCACATAATATTTCATAATTGAAATAACATAACTTAACACCATATAAATGAAACACATCTATTCAAATATAGTTTGCATATATAGGATTTATGATCAAGTAAACAATTTCATAATTTATATATGAGAACAAGGTTAGGATATCCTTAGTTGGATTATTCTTCTATGCCTTAGCGTGTCATCTACAAGAGGGAGAGAATCACCCAAGCGCTTTACCTCCAACCACATAGCAACGGTCCCCCACACACCTTCCAACTGGAAGCGACGCTACCCTTCAACAAAGAGTTTAGTATAAGAACCTCTAGTATTGTCATGTGAGTATCTAACTTGTTGTGTCCTACATAACAAGTATGGCCATACAATTATAGATATTATCTAACTAAGTATGACATTACTGACTAGTTATGCAAACTTGGAGCATAGTGAACTGATAAGTGCAAGCAGAGACTTTTTCACTTACTTTGGCCAAAGTTTGAATTATATTCATCCACTTTATTAGGAAGCGGTGCTATACTTGTTCACCCACCTCTAATTCGACTTGGAAATCTTACTGACCTATGGTTAACTCAACTATTAGTTTGACCCAAAGGTTATCTTACTCAAATATATTCTTTTTCAAAAAGTGATGTTTTTAGTAAAGTCATTTATTCAACCAAGTAGATTTAATACTTCTAAGTTGAACACCCATGTTATGTTCTCACAACATTTTGGGTCTAGACAAATGCCTCTTATTCGAGTCCTTTAATTAGCCAAAAGGAGTAATTTTCCCTCCTAGTAATATGGCCTTTGGTTTACGACGAGAACATAATGTCCTCTACTTGGGATATTTGATTTCTATCAATAGGTAATAATGACTTTTGGTTAAATATGAATTACCTATAAAGTTTAAACAGTAATAAAGACTACATCTTCTTTATTATATTTCAAACCTTTCTTTGAATTTCTTAAAGATTCTTTTCATTGAAAATACAATATAAACTATGATAATAATAGAATATAAGACATTGTCTTATTGGATGGAAAATTTACCATTTTCAAGTAGTCAACAATTCTTCACTAATCCATTTATGGAGCTTGTTTGTTTGGTAAAATATAGTTTAGAGAGTCTAAAGCTTTTATCTTAACTCACACTTAAAATTTAATCCAAAACTTTCATATATCGATCTAAGTTTGATCAGAAACATATCTATACTGGTGTGAGCACTCAGCCTATCCACCAAGTTAATAATAGTCTAGATCATGTTTTATTCTCTTATAAGTAAGCATAAGTAATCTAGAATATACATGTATATGCATACATTATATACATTCATATATGTTTCCAAAACTACTACATACTTACATTTTCTTGGATAAACATAGATTTATATGGGAATTTATCAGTTTAATGAAGAGACTTGAGAAGTAATGTTAGCCATGCTTGAAAAATATTATCTTGGATTTGTACAAAATATCTTTTGCTTTAAACTCAACAAATCAAATTTAGGTTTTCTATTCTCTACAACTCCATGCTCAACCTCCGGCCTTAGCAAAAGATTATTCTCTTCCACAAACTTTTCAGGTTGTTCTTAAATGAAAAACTAGAGCAAGATGACCATAATAGACTCTCCTCTTACTTCCATGGTCAATAGTTGGTTATACTTGATATGCTCTCCACAAAACAAAGACTTTCAATATATATTCCTCACAAATTAGAGACTTTTGATCTCTTCCTCACAAACAATAAGACTTTTTTTGTCTACTCAAGCACGCATAGCTGATTTTCTCTCCATGATCAGTCTTGCAAAAACTACTCTTCTAATCTAGATAAATGAGCAACAAAAGAATACTTAATCCCTTTACTCATTCATCTTCCACTACTCATTAAAGAGTTCTCTTATAATAGAAACCAGTTGCCTTTATTGGAGGCTCAAACCACCTTTATTTGCCATAGTTTGTTTAGATAGCGATGGCATAAAGAATACAATTTGAAATGATTACATGTGCAGCTTCTCAAACTGCCACGACCAGCAAGTGACTAAGTCTTCTTTCAAAACTAAAACCCATGACCTCATATTGTTGCACATAGCATTTACAGTCAATTGAAACTCTACAAGAAATTCCTCTTTGAAAGGAACAACTAGATAGAAGATATCCCATGACTCACAACACTTCTAAAACTCAATGTCCAAGCTATGAAAACCTTTAGAATAGGAACGTGTGAAGAATGGTGAAAAACATCACAAATTTTGTGGCTTTAATTCAAACTTCAAATGTACAATTACTCAACCACCTACATCGCTTCCCAAAGAGTTCAAATATTCCCAAGATGGCACTATCATATGGCGCCCATATTAACTTTTAAAATGCTCTTCAAAAATCCTTTTAAATCGACGTAGCTTCCACGACTTAAGTGTGATAATAATTTCCATATTAATATGACATTTGATATGCAACCAAGCTATATATATATATATATTTTTATATATATAATATTTATATATACATATATTTATATATATAATATATTTATATATACAATATATATATATAATTCCTTATTCTTTTATATATATATATATGAATATACATATTTATATATACGGTGGTCATGCTTTCGAGTCTCACCACGAATGAAAGGCAGACAACGATCAGGAAGGCTGTGAGAAGGATAGGCAGGCCAAGGATCTGAGGTGGGACTGATGACAGTAGATGCCCATGCAATAGAGGTAGAGTGAGGTGTACGACTGGAAGGGAGGACGTGGCAGAACCAACAAACAAAGGAAGTGCTGGAGGAGACAAGGAAGTGCAACAACAGTCAGGAGAAGTGTAGGAGAGACGAAAAAAGGAGAAATGCAGGGAGGAGTGTAGGAGAAACAAAGGAAAGAAGAGACGAAAGGAAGGAGGAAAGGAAGGGTGATGGAGGAAGATGGAATGAAGGAGGAGGTGAAGAAGAGTGGAGGAAGATGGAGCCGGCTGGAGGGAGAGCGAAGGATGGAGAGGACGAAGGGCGAGGAGAAATAAGGAAGGCATTGAGGTGGAGAGAGATAAGGAGTGAAGGAAGAAAAAAGGAGGAAACAGAGTATGGGATGGAGGATAAGGGGCAGGTCCAAGGAGGAAGTGGAGGATAGAAGGAAGGAGAGAGGAAAGGAGGGGTGAGCTAGAGGAGGGAGTGGAGAAATAGGAGGAAAGAGGAGGAAAAAGGAAGGAATGACGAAGGAAGAAGAATCAAGAAGAAAGTGCAAATATGGGGATGAGGTCCCCCATAAATTATGGCTTCACTGGTTCAAAGCTCTAGTTAAAAGCGATTACCGATAAAAAAAAATGTTCTATCGTATCTATATATATTTATATATGTATACATAATGTATATATATATATATGCATTTGACTCATAATACATATATACATATATATTTATATATACTATATACATTATATTTAGTATTTACAGAAGATACTATAATTCAATTTAATTTGACAATTTAAGAGGATCTTTAACGATAGAGGTTTTACTTTCTTTAATGAAACCTTACTTATCGACACAGATTCTTGACTCACCCAAACTTGATACTTTAACTGAACTGATGAGGTTTACAAAAATCCTAAGTGAGTGTATGTGCGTCAACTCAAATAGCAATACCAAATGATTCGTGTACCAACTCCTCTCTTGGGTGATACTCTCCCTCTCCCTCTGGAGGGCATAGACATTCTTGCATTTCACTTAGAGCAACATTCACATAGTTAACCGATTTCATTTATAATATAATCACAACATTGTTTAAGCATCATATAATCATTTGGAAGTAAATACATCACATTGCATATATACATTTCATCCAACTATTAAATACCATAATGACATCTCTATGCATTAAAACTATATTTAAACATAAAGGTTAAAGTAATTCGGTAAATCAACAATGGTATGTAACACCAATTATAAGTTTGTGCATTCATGATTGATTTAGCATTGCTCTCCTAGGGTATTAAGGATAAACAACATTTTCATTTGTAGGAGGATCAAAAAATGAGAAGAATAAGGGAACTTAGTAAAGAGGAAAAATCACATAGTAGAACCCTATAGTTCACAGTTTTAGTATAATGATCTAGGTTCATCCAAAACTTGTAATACCATATTATAATATTTGAAGAGTGAATGATTAAATATATAATCAACATTGAGTGAGTGTCTCCATGTGTGTAATTTATATTTTTGGACTTGTACTAATTAGTTGGCTATCTAGATGACTATACAATCATTATAATGATTTTATGATGTATCTTCTCAAAATAGTAAAAGAAATGTATGGTATGCTCTTAGGTTTTCAAGTAGACTCATTTAATATTATGCAAACATTTAATATTTTTTTGAATGTATGTGTAGATCCCAACTTACTTATGCTTTTGACAAACATAGTTTGTTGTGATATTTTGATTAAGGTCACTTTTGATTATAGTTATTATAATTTTGTATAAACTTAGAGAATTTGTTGTCTAATTAGATAAAGGAATTGGTTTGTTGCTAGTTCTATAAATATCCATTATCTTAACACACGTGACACTTTAATATAAACATATTTTAGTTTAATCTTGTTTATTGTGTTCTCATTGCCATGTTTGAATGTGAAATGGTGGAAAATAGCATCTTTCCCAAATGTGTGTGCAAGTGAGATGGATCACTTATTTTCCAAGCCCAAAATCACTTCAAATATGCAAAATAAGATGCTAATAACAACCAGAAATGCAACCTAACTGTTATAGCAACTATGGGGGATGTTTTTAGAGCATAAAAAGGTGTGTACTTGGACAGAAAGTTGTTTTTGAGCTATGGAGGACTCATTCACATTTAGGGGTGAATGCGTCCTTTCAGGGTTTCAGAAAACTGATTTCAAGATCCTATACCTTGATGTCTGCACTCTTGAAATCCTGGTTAGCAAGTTTTGGAAGCCTATAGTTAATTCTATAGAGCTCTTTTTATGATCTTGCACTTTGAATGACAACTTTTGCAACTTAAATACTTGAAATTTTTTCTCCAAATCTTGCTCTTCAACCTAAAACCTGCAATCACACATGCAAGAGGAGAAAAATGTTGTTTGTTAGGGGATAGGGTTTTTCCTTGGTCAAACCCCTTTTAGGTAATTAAACCAAATGATGAAATAAAGGAACGAAGCATGAAACATGAAATGATGTAATGTAGATACCTTGGAAGATGCCTTGTAATGGAAATCTGCAATCTAACATGTAGTGGCCATGAAGAATGTAGATCTTGATCCTTGGATATGATGTGAACAATAGTTGCAAGTAGATCTTCAATGCTGCATCCACTTCTTTAGCTCAAAAACATGAATGCATTAAACCCTTGACATGATGATAAGACCTTGAATTCCTGCAATAAACTCTTGAAATATGTCTTGGAATGCCTTATGAATGCTCTTGTAGACTCAAACTTGAATTCTCCAATGCTTGGAATGAATTGCTAGGAGAAAGAATGTGAATTAACCCCTTAGTTATACTAAATTAGGAGATTAACCTCAAAATTCAAAGAACTAAGGCTGACACTAGATTTGGAAAGAAAGATAATTAAATTCTTGCTAGAATGAAATTCAAAAATAAGGGTCTCATTAAGGGAGGACACATTCGCCACCAAAGGCGAATGGGTCCTGGCTAAGTTTCTAGGATCGAGCTTTGGGGAGCTGAAAGAAGGCAAAAAACCCATTCTAGATCAATTGAGAAAGGGGGGTCTTGTTAAGGGAGGAGCCATTCGCCACTAAGGGAAAATGGGTCTTGGCTTAGCTTACTAGGACCAAACTTTTCCCAAGGAAATAATTTGATATTTAATTTATAATTATCGGGAGAGATCCTTGGGAAGTGTTAAAATTAAGGCCTAAAAAGGGGGTTAATAACTCCACTTAACCACAATGAATTAAGGCTACCTAGATAAATGTGAAAGTGCTTTAAAACACTTTACAACACTTAAACAAGGTACAAATTATGCATATTTTATTTAGGAAGGGGCCCATAAGGCTTAATTAAGCAAATAAGTCCTAGAAAAGTGTGAAAGTGTGTTACAACACTTCACAACACCCTTGCACAGGACCAATTAAAGCATGTTTTAGTAAAATAAAGGTCCTAAATGATGTGAATGTGTACAACACATTACAACACCACTCCAAGACACCATTAGTTCAGTTTTAATGTCAATTATCAAATCAAGCAAGAAAAAAGCTACATTTTTCGTTACTACAGAATGTATGTAATAACATATTATAAAACACATTCTTAGACTTTCATAAGGAATAAAAGTGACAACCAAAGGGTGAATTATGTAGCAAGTACGTTTTATTTTAGGGTAAATATTTAATTTTTGTAGGAATATCTATTGTAGCACCTTAGGGAAGCCTTCCTTTATTCAAAAATTCCAAAAGTGAAGGATGTCTTGCCCACCTTAATAATTGGTCCTCAATTGCCCAACTATAATATAGGTTATATGGTATTCTTATTAGGTTTGACATACGTAACACTTGAGAAGCTATCCAACCTTAGGGATTTGTGACCTACAACTTAGATCACCAACAATTCTTAAGCTAAATTTCATTATTTTAACAGTAATCCAATCATATCCAATTGGGATAATGTTACTCCATGCACACTAAGTGTTAGCCATGATTATATACTCTAACTAGTTGATGACATGATTAGCCAATGCATCTACAACTTTGTTTTCCTCTCAATAACAATGATTTATTGAATGTCATCTAGTTATTTTTTGGAGGATTAACCAATCAATTCAATGACGTTCTTAAATTTCCAATTGGAAATACCTAAGTTATTCCACACTCCATTAACACTTAATGGTGAGTCCCCCTCAATATCTATGTTATCCATGCCTCTTTGCTCATGGAGCTTGAGTCCTACAAGGAGAGCTTGTAACTCCACTTGCTATAGTTTCTTTAAGATGACCTAGATCAAGTTTCCAATCTCATTTCTAATAAAGCACTCAATACTAGAATCCCTTGAGTTGCCTTAGAACGCACCATTAACATTTAGTTTGATCCTATCACTATGAGGCGAATGCCACTTAAATTTGGTTCTATTAACCTTTAGTTTTCTCTTCTAATCCCCAACTCCATGAATGGGGGAATCATGATCATGCTCTATTTTGTCATGATTTGTGCATTCCATTATTAGAATAGAGTAGATTTTGGGTTAGCTTCTATCATTCTAGCCATAATTACTTCACTATTTCCTACCTCATACACACACATACATAGATACATAGATACATATTCCAAAATTTTGATTTATAATTTAAATTTGTACATATTTTGTAGGCAATGAATTACATGTCAAAGAAGATTTCAAAAGGGACGATGACTTCAATTGCAGTGCTAACAAGAGTGATAAAATTGACGATAAGGATGATCTAAATAATGATAATGACTATGATGACAATGATTGAAATTATAAATATTATCATTGTTAATTAATTAATTAATTAATTAATTAAAACTTTAGTTTAATGTATTTATTTCACATATTTAACTTTTTTATTGACATGTATTCAATTCAATTACTTAATTTTAAATTTTGTAGTTTTTTTGTTTATTTATAGATTTTACGTATTTATTCATAGAAGTCAATTTTCATTATTTAATTATAAATTATTGTCACCATCATTTACTATTTGATAATATAATATCTTAATTTAAACATAAATTTTGTATCATAAATTTAGATGTACAATAAATTAGAATTCAACTTTTTTTTAATATTCATATATGTTTGCTTGAAAAATGTATTATAAATCATGATACGAATAATAATATAATTTTGACACGATTAACCATGACACAATACTAATTATAATCTTATGTAAATCGAACTCTTTAACTTGATCCTAATTCAAATCCTCACACAATTCTTACTCTAAACATGACATAAATCTTGACTCTAAATCAACTCTACCAAGTTCATAACACAAACAATCTAATGCAAAAAAAATTTGTTGATGTGCATTAGAGTGTTGACAAAATTATGTAACATAGATAAAAGCTAAATTAAGTTTTGACATAATGACACCCCATTTAAACAATCTATAAATTGGAACTTGCACCTAAAGAAGGTTCAAGGATTACGTCGATAAAAGTATGCTAATATGTTAGAGTACGTGTTTGTGCATGGGTGTGTACAGATGCAATGCAAGTTTTAGTTGCATGTGATTGGATTAAACAATTAATAATAAGTGCTAAATAATGGAGCGAATAAAGTTAGACAAATATGGGGTTTTCCACTTAAACAAATCTAGATTTTTTCCTTAAAAAAATTAGGTATTATTTGATTTTGAAATTAGGTATTATTTGGTTTTGAAATATTTACATGCAAATTTAAAACATGAAGCAATGCAAATGGAAAAGGGAAGTTACCATCAAATTGACAAAAATCACTACAAATGGAAACAAAATGTTCACATCTAGTTGGCAAATCAATATTTATTTGACTTTTACATGATAAGTGAGATTTTGGAGGCTTTCACCTGATATTTTGGAGACTTTAACCATTAAACGGTAGCTGATTTATCATTTAATGGTAGTTGAAACTTATTTTCCGATGACTCAATAGTTGTTTACAGACGCTAGGTTTGTTTCAAACTCAAATCTCACACTATATGTACCCTATCGACTAATTAAATAAAAAACATATCCCCCTTATCAATTGTTTATTAAAAGCTCATACACCAAATTAGTGTTAATAAACTCTAATAAAAACCAAATTGATGTTAATAAACTCTAATAAAAAATATATATTTAATATATATAATCATTGGTTAAATACAACTGACCTTTATGTGCACTAATTGACAATGTTTGTCGATCGTTCAATATCATTCCACGTACCATGTTCCTGTTCTGCCTGAATTTTTTATTGTTTAAAATTTCTCTGCCTTATATCATATTGGAAAGCACAAAAAGAAAGAACACATGTCGGCGAAAGCGATATATACATCCTACAAAATGGTTTATGCCAAGTTTTATATATATTAACAATCCCCACTAAATGGTTTTATCAGTGGTTTTTTATAATGCTTCTGGTACTGTCTGTAGATCCAGTGCTTCTCTAGACTGAATTAATTGATCCCACCGATTTCTCATTCCCCCCAAATCGTTTTGTAAGGAGTCCAAATCTTTTTTTTTTAAGAAACCCAAATCACAGTTTTTATCAAATACGAAGGAGAAGATTAGGACTCATGTTTGTTTATTCTAGGGATGATAACTGCTTCAATTAGTCAACCATAACTGCTGCTGTTTTCATTGGCTTGAAGATGATCACATCAGTATTTTTCAGTAAATAGAAAGAATGAGAATATAAATCGATGTTTGTTTATGGTAAGTCTGATAAACATTGCATTAATTCATCCCGAATTTAGTGCTGTTTTCAGTGTCTCAAGATGACGAAATCCGATATTTTCTTTTGCTGACGCCCCAAATCATTGTTTTTATGAAGTAAGAACTAGGTAAGGAATCATGTTTGTTTATACCAAGTCCGATGAATGTTACATGATTCCCCCAAATTTCTGCCGTTTTGTCTGTCTTGAGATGACTAAATCCAAGACTTTTCTTTGAATCATATAGAGGTACTTCCATTTTGGACACCCAAATCATTTATATTTTGCAATTAGATCGAGATAGAATAAAAGCCATGTTTGATAATACCCTGTTCGACAAATGTATCGTCAATTCACCCCAATTTGTTGCTGACTTCTTCGTGATCAAACCCAAGATTTTTCTTTGAATCATGCATTTGGGTTTTTGATAATTTGAATCAGAATGGGAGAAGAATGCAAAGAACTGCCAGAAGAATGCTGGGAGATTGTGTTCATGCATCTCACACAGCCAAGCCAGTGGGCATCAGTCTCACTTGCATGTAAACAATTTCTTTTCATGTCCAACCGCCTTAGGCTTTCTATCAAGATTTCCAGCACATCATTTGGGATGATCCATGGAGGTCTACCTCGGATTCTGAGAAGATTTTATGGGCTGCAAGAGATTGATCTGCATAAATTCCATGGGAATCTTGCACGCCCTCTTGCAGACATAGCTCGTTCAGGACTGCAGCTGAGGGCTCTCAGTCTCCAAGGCCAGATGGCCCTGCCTGCCGAAGCCATTAGCCAACTGGGCAAAAGCTGTGAAAATTCTTTGAGGTCTTTAAACTGCTCCAGAATTCATCTTCTCCGTGACGAAGACCTCGCAGCCATTGCAGAGGCCTTTCCCAATCTTGAACAGCTGGATATCTCGTATACTGCTGCTCTCAGGCCTCTTCACGATGCAAGTATAACCGATGCCGGAGTTGAAGCCCTGGCCGGACAGCTTCACAGTCTTACAATTCTGAATGTTTCAGGAAATTATTTTCTATCTGATGTTGCTCTGTTTGCCCTGTCATGGGGTTGCAGACATCTGCAAGAGCTTATATTGTTTGACTGTCCACTTATCAGCGATATAGGCCTAGAAATGATTGCTTCCCAGTGCGCACAACTGACTTCTTTGGCATTCAACGGAGGTAGAATTTCCCAGTCTGCAATAAAATCTTTTGCCAGCTCCTCTAGCCTGCAGTGTCTTGATCTTTCTCTCCTGAATATATCGGATGAATTATTGCTAAATCTGGCAGAACTGAAACTCAAAAGGCTGATTTTAGCTCGGTGTAAGGGCATGACATCAGCAGGAATTTTGGGACTCTCTAGATTTTGTCCAAACCTAGTTCACCTAAATCTGGAGGGTGCACATTGCTTGACAGATGAAATAATGGAGGTCATTGTGCAGAGGCTGCCTAATCTAACATACCTTTGTCTGAATTACTGTTCCCTGCTGACAGATACAACCTTTTTTTGCCTCCTTAAAAATTGCAGGAATTTGGTGGAGCTTGAGATGGAGAGCACAGGATTAGGATGGGGCATGAATCCATGCATGGCCCCTGACCAGCAGTGCTGTAAGTTGCAGTCTCTGAAGATTGCATGGAATAAACCCGTTGGGGATGTAACATTAAAATGCATTGGAATACTGTGTCCACGTTTGGTTTCTCTCGATGTGAGCCACTGTTTGCTGGTGACTGATAATGGACTGAGGGCTATCAGCAGAGGCTGCCTTTACTTGAAAAAACTGGTGTTGAAAGGTTGTAGACAGGTTATGAGCCTAGGAATCGAGGGTTTTGAGGGGTTCAGGAATTTGGAGCAGTTGCAGGTAGAGGGATCAGGTTTTACTGATCCTGGTCTGATGGGTGTTGGTAGAAGTTGTAGATGTCTTTTGAGGCTGGGATTGGAAGGGTGCTTGAGAGTAACAGAGTCTGGGCTTAGGAAGGTGATGGAAGACTGCAGGTTGCTGAGGCAGGTGAATTTGAAGGACTGCAAATGTGTGAATGTGGATGCACTGGCTTGGATGGTGTTCTCTAGACCCTCTCTCAGAAAACTTGTGCCTCCTTCCTCTTGTGTGTCTGAGGGCCAGAAGGCGTTGCTGTCGCGACATGGATGTGAAGTTTTCAGGTTGTAGGGAGAGGTACTTATGTGGAATAAAATCCTCGACAATGGATATTCAACTGCAATTTTTGCAAGCGGTTTGAAATCATTTTGATTTATCTGTTTATCTTATTTGTTTTACATAAACAGCCTGTGGTCGAGATATGTTTTTGACTTTTTATTTATATTTCAAGTTTTCAGGTCTAGTAAATTTAGCATTGCTCGCAGCATATATGTTCATGCTTTCCTTATCATGCAGGTTATGCTTATATCAATTATTGTGTGGATAATTAATGCTGCAGATCAAAAAATAAGCCTCGAGGATTGTTGTTGAGTATATTTTGTGTGAGTGAGGAGAAAAACCCAGCAGGGGCATAGTCCTCTGTATCAGCGTAGCCAAGGTTTATTTAGACACTAGGTTTGAGTTTCACTGCAAATAAATTCTCTAGCAGAGCTATCATGAAAAGTTCCAGCTCGGCTGCAAAGAAATTCTCCAGCAGGAATGCACATCAGTACCTGGAGATGATTTCTTCGACTAGAAGATTATGTCTAATGATTGAAGAAATCATTCCGTCTCCGAACACGAAAAGCTCCCATTGAACCTCGCCAAGTGCCAATGATACAGATGGGCTTAGATTTCTGTGCGTTTGAGAACTTAATATGGAGAATTTCAAAACCCTACCTCATCAAAGGGTAACCAAATCAAGTTTCAGACCGAGGATATCAACCAGCTTACCAACTCAATGATCTGTTAGAACTTCGAACTCACCTATTTAGTGACACTTTATACAACATTGGTATTGTCGCTTAATAAAATCGAATGGCCACACACCATACATTATTGGCATTATCACCCGAACAATTGCCTTTTTGGAAATAGTTAATAAGAGAATTATGTATCTCACATAGCTTTCTGGATTGTAACTCTGTAAATTTTTTCATCAATATTTCGGATCATATTCCATGATCCATTATCAGGATGCTGAACAAAAAGGGCAAGAAAGTAATCATGGATCATGGAGTATGATCCGAAACGTTGATGTAAAAAATGTTCACACAGTTACAATCCAGAAATCTTAGCGTTAATTGATCATGGACTGTGGAAACGTTATGCTATTAATATTTCATTGAGTTTTATTAAGTTCAATTCTGCTATTGGATTTATTTAACATGTTTCAGACAGTAAATAACTGTTTAATTTTTTTTTGGTAGAAAGTAAATAATTTCGACTCAAACAAGTTAGTTTTCCCTATTTAACCGTAGGGTCTCAGGGTCGAGCTTCAGTGAGTTGAGAATCCCCTTCAGCACTTGAGTGTAAAGCTCTGTCCGTAGAAAAAAAACAAAAAACATAAGATCATGAATATATTATCGCTAATTTGTAAGGTGACCTGTTATCCCAAGTCTTACTGCACAAATTATATCCACAAATGATAACAGATTCACAGCACTTCATCGTATGCACATTATAATGACCTTTGCATATCAATTCAATCTCACCATGCCCTTCGGAACCGTCCATGAGACGAATAGGTCGGTCCCGAAGGGCAGGTCGGTCCCGATGAAAGCAGGGCTGGTCGGTAGCGAAGCTGTCCCTGGCGAAGCTAAGCTACACAATTTTTAGCATTATATAGATGGTGATAAAATCTGAAGTTTGTGAAGGTAAGATGGTTCATTCAGGAATCTTTAGGGATTAAATGAAATTAGAAACTGGATGGTTAGGAGGTACATATAGTTGCTGGTTCCTATGAATTCAATGGGAGAAGCCATAAGCATCTCCCCAGCATGCATGCTCAACAAATTCTATGTAATTTCAGGGTTTACTTCAAATCTATGAGGCTCATGGAATGTTTGAAGTGGTGCCTCTGTTCTCTTTTTTGAAGAGAGGCAAAAAAATATTAACATGTATTTGACAGTGCAAACCAAATTTACACCAAAAAGTTTAAGTTCTCCCCATTTCTGGAAATCACAAAAAGGAGGGATATATACATAGTGGGCAAATCATTCCTTGAGACAGGCCCAGTTAGGAGACCCGACAGATAGTGGCAGGGTATTCATGGTCAGCTTGGTTTTCAAACAAGAAGAAATTGTTTTCATGTCTCCTTAGAAATCAAAAGATTTCTGAATGAGGTACAATTGTTTCTCTTTTTTACAAAGAACGCTCCAATTGCTTGCAACAAATGCATAGCAGACAACTCAACTTTCTAGACAATGGGAGCTCAGCCTGGGTTTCAATTCTCATTTTATCTCTGCTGTGAATCCTATCATGTTCTTTAAGTTCTGATATTTCTCAATTGTATGGGATTTTAACATAAATGTGGAAGTGGCTGATTCACGGCTTTTCTTTGTCGTTGATATTCTATTGATATTCCATCTTCCCATCTCTATTTCCTCTCGGACCTTCTTTGGTTTCCTTGCTGTTTTGTTGAGTTTAATACCTATCTTTATTATCTTTTGTACAAGAGTCTGGACCCTTTCAAAATCCTTGCTTACCTTATCAAAAACAACATTATTATCCTATTTTACCTCATGCTCCTACCACAATTGTTCCCATGGTTGTCTGTGTTATGAGGTCATAAATCTCATTTATCTTTTAACTTTTTTATGGATTACATAGGATTTGAACTTAAGATCTTTCATTCATTTGTTGGGGTGTTCTAACAATCAAATTATTCGTTTGCTTTGTGACTGGTTTTCTTATAATTTGGGTGTAGCTCATTTCATTAAAAGTTACACTGTAGATGTTTCAAGATCCTTGCCTAACTCTGATATCAAGTTAAACTCTCCACAGACAGCTCAGATACAAATCTAAATCTTCTCATTTACTGCTGATATTTCATGGTTGCTTCTGAATGTTCCAGTTGAACCTGAGATTTACTCAGCACCCAAACTCCTGTGACATTTAGAACCATCGAACAAAAGTTAAATTTCAGCACTGTAGTTGGGGGAGTCACCGCATTTTTCAAAAAAGGGTTTCCATCTGTTTAGTTTATTTTGACTAGTAGTTATTATTCAATTTTTTAGGAGTAATTTGTAGAGTTGGTGGTTTCATGAATATTTAATTTTGCTGTTTATTTTTTAGCGGTCATCAATTTGTTTTGAAATATATAATATTTTTACAGAAACAAATTGGAGGCAATGAAAAGGAGGTGCTCCACTAACATTAGGTGCTTATTTTCAATTCTAAACAGTAGATGCTCCACTAACATAAGAAAAGATTCTAAATTATCATTTTCTTACAATTTTAAATTTGTATGGGAGCATTTCAACTGCTTAAGTTTAAACAAAAAAAACACTTAAACAGTTGCATGAAAATATGGAATTAGAATACATACAAAATTGAAAGGGGTAATTTATATGCTGACCTCAATGTCACAAACAAATTGATATTAACTGTTACCCTTTTTTTTTGGTAGGGAGCAAGGTACTTTTGTCAATGTTAATTGTAAATTTCTACTGTTTATTGCTGAATTTGTTTTTGGATTCGATTGTGTAAGATATTTTTGTATCAATGTTTTGGATCACACTTTGTGATCCATTTTTCTCTTGCAGCTCTTTTAACATCCTAATGATGGATCATGGAGTGTGATCCGAAATGTTGATGCAAAAATATCTTCCACAATCGAATCCAAAAATAGATTCAACAATAAACAATATAGATTATAAAAACTTGACATCTTTAATTTCTACTATGTTACCCACATGTACTTTTCACTTAAGCAAGAATGGTCCAATGCATGTAAATTAGTGTCAGTAATGTATGCCCATTTATGTAATGGGAACCTGAATCTAATATATCCATTATGCATCTTCATTTAGTTATGAGTCAAGTATTTACATTGTTGACAAGAAGTTTATATTCAATATCTTTCAATTAATATTTTATTAATTTTTTAAAGATTTTTTTGGGTTCAAATGCCATTGATAGAATGAATAGTGAAAAATAAATGATCAATTTTAAAAGGGATTAAACATTATTGATTGAAAGAACATTGAAGCATAGATGATCAATTTTAAAAGGATTAAATCATAAACACGACTTTTGAAAGGATTCAAGCACAAAGTTTTTCTCTTTAACACCATTGATAGAAATAATATTGAAGTATAGAGGATCAAATTTGAAAGGAATTAAATTATAAGCACCATTTTTTTAGAGGAATTAAGTTCAATGTTTTTTTTCTTCTTCAAGACAATTGATAGAAGTAATATTGAATCAATAAGATCAATTTTAAATTGGATTCACTCACTAGTACTATGTTTTAAAAGGACCAAGTACAAACACCATATTTGAAATGAATCAAGCCCAAACATTATTTTCAAGAGACTGCAAACAAGAATTTGCAAGAAGAATATTCATATATAAACATTATTTTTAAGAGATGGAGTGGGTCTATTGTAGATATCTCTTGTTAATTTTATCAAATATTATTTGGTAATTATGGGATTAAATTGATGCCAACAAGAAATGAAGGTTTCGACACATGAAGAAATAGAAGAATATCAATAGGAGGCAAAATGAGAGAGGGGAGAGAGAGGATCTAATAAATAGTGAATGTATAAGAGGATAATATGTAAAGTATGATTATGGAAACAAATCAAGGGGAACCTTCAAATGCATTCAAAGAAAAAATTAACACTAAAATTTAAAAAGGCTATGGATATATTAATGCTGCTTTTTTTAAAACGTGCCTTTTTAATAACATAAACAATGATTTAAACATGAATGTACAAAACATTGAACATGTAAACTATAATTTTAAACATTAATGTAGAAAAAGATGTCAAGCCTATTAATATTGAAATCCATAATACAATGAGTAAAAATAAAAATATTTTTTGTTAAAATTAAAAGAAATTTGTTAGATAAGCTTCAAGGTAAGATACCTTGGAGAATAGTTTGATACAATGCAAAGAAGGTATATGAACAATTTCTATAAAGAAAAAGTATAACATTTCACTATCAATTAGAAATGCAATTAATTAGACTATAAAAATGTAAAGGAGAAATAGAAAAAATAGACATATACATAAAGATAAAATAAATGAATCAAATAAACATTTTGAAAACAAAACTAGATCCAAAGATAGCAACATAACACAATGAACAATAATAATTACGCATGAATGTGGTATCAATATGCCACTACAATAATTATGGAGTCTATTGCAAGTTTATTTTGTGAAAAAAGTGATTGCAAACTATTTTATTGAAAATCTTGTATTTATGGAGAATGAATAGATGTGTTAACCTTTTATTGTTATTGTTCATGCATGAATGTAGTTCACATGATTTTGAACAAAAAATAGTGGATGTTAAGAGGTTCAAAAATGTTCAATATCCTTGAATGGAGTTTTTTAAAAATATCATAAGTTAGTGATGAAGAAAAGTTGTGTGCATGCATTCATCTCAAAATTTAAGAATAAAATTATCTACAAATATGTGAAACACTTCACTATGTTTAATGGATTGATGATAAATTTCATATTTGTAGACATACATTTTTAGTGAGATATAGATGTGGTAACCTTTTATTGTTAGGATAATTCGTGCATGAATAAAGTTCATATGATTTTGAGCAACAATTACTGGATGCCAAGAGGTTCAAGAGTGTTTAATATCCATCATAGGATGGAGATTTTTGAAATTATTGTAAGTTAGTGATAGATCAAAGTAGTGTGCATGCATTCACTATAGAATTCAAGAATAACATTATCTACAAAGATGTCCAATGGCTCGATGATTAATTTCACATATACATAGAAATGCATTTTGAGTAGGAACTATAGTTTCAATGTTTGACTTCGTAGAAAACTACACTCTTGCTCCGTAAGAGGAAGTTTAGTGTCAATATTATAATTCGGTATAGGTAGTCATTTTAATTTTTTATTTTATATAGGCAAGAAGTTGATAGTATAAAAGATGATAAAAATATTGAGGGAGTATCATTTCTATTTGAGTGATAATTGGTTACATTGATCAAAATTTATGACCTATTATTTTCATTTATTTTATGAAAGATTTGAAAAAAGAAAAAATTAGATGACACAAAATTTGACATAGTCAAGCAATTGTACATGAAATTTTCATTTTAAAAAAAATATTTAATTGACTATGTAGCCCCCATAAAGAAAAGAATTCCCAACACGTGGAGTTTGTTTGAAGTTGGGCATTGTAAAGGGGAACATGATGGACTTGGAGCATACATGAAAATACATTTTAACAATGAGTAGCTAAAATTTGTGGATGTAGTGATATTTAAATATATTCATGTAATTGCAGATTGTTGTAATGAAAATTTATCCATATGATCTCATCAAGACTCATAAGTTTGATGGTTTTTTTATTGCTTAATTTTTTTTTATAATGACATGATTGTGGGAAAATTAGTGTATCAACAAAATTAAAGTCATTTAAAAGTTCAGTTGCAAGCACACAAACTATGTGGAGTAGGGAGCTTGTATATATTTTTTGTAAATTTTGTATGGGAGGTGAGTGATAAGTGTGCCAAATATAGAATGGGTTGAAGAATAGAAACATAAACACCTAACACTTGTACAAACATATGATCAACATGAGATTAATATTTAAAAAATATGACCAATTATTGTCATCAGGTAACTATGATCATGTTTCTGTTAAGCCCATTTGTGCAGAAACCCCTGAGGTGTTGATGGTGTATCTCTCTTGATGGAAGGTTCTCGACTTTATTTGGGTATCACTTTATTGTGTTAAATCACTTTAGACATAAGTGTGTTATTTCCTTCCCCTATTATCTATTGCTATCTTTAGAAAATGGCATAAAGGATCATAGGAAGAGCTCTTTGAGCCCTGTCTTGGACAAGGGTATCATTTTGCTAATTATAGAATATGCTAAGACTTTCTCTATCCCTGACGCCCCCAAGAAGTCTAAGGGGAAGAGTAGTAGGAAACCCTTTGGGTATGAGATTGGTGAGGAACGAAGGATGTTGAATGGGAGGAGGTATCGATGGGGATTCCATGGAGGTTTTTTGGAACCTCCCTCTAAATTTTCTCCTAAGTTTTTGAAGAAAAGACCTCAACACTCTTGGTCCAAGGGCTCTCATACTGATATTGGGGATGAGGAGGTCTCTCCTGCTTCTAAGAAGAAGACTTTGAAATCTGCTTAGGGCTCTAGTGAGGGTTCTTTAAATTGTTGTGGAGCCTTCTCATGCCTGTAAAGGGAAAATTCTTGGTAAAAGTGGTGGCGAGAGTAAGAAGGATAAGGGGAAGTCTGGCCACTCTTTTGCTAAGAAGAATAAATTATCTGGGACCTATGAGGGTGAGGGTAATGCTAATGCAGAGTCTCTTAGAGGTTTCAATGGTCAACCTCAACCCTCTTTTGCTATGGTGAAGGAGGTTTTTAAACCTATTAAGTTGATGGATATGTATGCTGATGACCTTGGTAAGGAAAAATGAAAAGTAATTATGGAGGATGACTACTAGCAGGAAGATCAAAGTTCTCCCCTTGAAGACTTTGTTGAGGATCTTAATGTCTTTAACTGCAATAAGGAGGAGATTTTTGATATCCTTGGTTTGGCTAAGGATCAATCACTTATTTTAGATTTTCTAAATGGTTCTTTATGGAGATTAACTGACTCAATGTTAAATTTTGTTCCCTACTTCATAAGGAGGACAAGAAGAACTCCCAAAAAGGATGTGTCTCGTACCTATGAGGAAAATAATAAGATGTTAAAAATTCTTTGAGATGTTCCTAAGGATGTGCTGGTTATGAAGAAGGATCATGAAAATCACATTTATGTGTTGGAAGTTTAGATTGTGAAAGTTTATGAAAACTTGGATAAAGTGGTAAGGATCAACAAAAATTCCCTTCAAAACAATGCCAAAGGTCTCATCTTGCTGAATGAAAAGGATAGAAATTGAAAGGGGGATGAGAAGGTTGGTTAGGCTAAGGATGTTGCTGTTGTTAATAGTAGTTTGATGAAAGGTAAACAGGGCACTATTGCTATTGGACCAAGTATGGGCGCACGTGGAGTCAAGCCAAGAAACCTCTGGAGATTACCAGTAAAGATATTTATGAGGTCATTGATATGCATAAGCGTATCATCTCACAGGACCTAGACGCTGTATTTTTTTTTGGAAAACTTACAATAGGTTGTTTTGTCTGTTGTTTGTTTTGTTGATGTCTAGCTAATTTCTTGCTTCTTTTTGGCTTCTAGATTTATCTGGTTCATGTTTTAATAGTGTATCTTTTTTTTATAGAGTTTCAGGTCCCTTCAAAACCTATTTTACCCGTAATAAAAACTATGATCATGTTTCAGATCTTCTACAACAAGGTACTTTAACAAGATCTAGACTTTCATTAGTTTTTTAGTGATCTATTTACATGCAAATATTGGTTTGAATTATATCACCTCACACTTCATTTAATTAGTAAATTTTATTTGTAGTACATGTGGATGTTGTTGTTGTACCTAAGGGAAATGAGGAAATAAAGTTCATTATATTGATGTATCGAGACAAAAAAATAAATTGTTAGAGCCTAGAGTAAATGATGATAATTATGAGTATATGATATGTTTTAGGGTTCTTATTAGTACTTTACTATGAAAATATCTTACACGGAAGAATGGTTTTCCTACATTTAAAAATTATGAAAAACATAAGTGAATTATGTATGACACATATTTGGCTATGGAAAAAATAATATAATTAGTGAGATATCAAGGGAAACCTATTACAACCAATAATAAAATAATTTTATGGCTAAATTATGATGTTTTGATTCTTTCCACCAAGGTTCAAACCCCCATTAGGGTGTTATTATTGATTTTTATTTTTGGTGATTAGGTCCCTTGTATGTGGCCTCACTAGTTCATAGCTCTGATAAAAAACATTTACTCTCCCACATCCCACACCCAACTATTAGGAAATAATGCATCAACTCCTAGTTTATTTAATCTATTTTCTACATAACCCCATGAGAGAAAAACATGCATACAATCTTATAGAATAACCAAATGCATAGATAAAAATAGACAAGCCACAAAATAACACAAGATATACCCTGGGAAAACCCTCAAGAGGGAAAAAACTAGCCTCCAAAATCATCCATACGCCATTTATTATTCAACAATAAATTAATACATGTACTTATAGAGTTCTCATGAATACTTCTAAAACACCAAGCCTCTCCAATGCATTCTCCATGTTGAAAAACATGAATCCATACAACCCATGCCATGCTTCACATATACACTCCTTAGAAAAACTCAACAATGGCAGCCCACTCACCCAACCAACTTTAACCACTAAACATGTGTACTTTTATAGACACAAGTTCACACAAATCCAACCAAGTGGTAAGATAAAACCATGTTCCACAAAATCATGTGAATGCAAAACCATTGACCCCTCATTTAATATTGGGTACCAAGTTTTTACTTTAGTAAATATTTTTCCTAAATATTAAATTATTATCCTAGGCCTCCCACACATAAAATAACAACCCAATGTTACAATACAACTTTACAAGTGGCCCCAAATAATTATCTAATGTGGCTAAACACACCCCCTAGGTGCACCACAACTAAATAATTATTTAATTGCAACATTATAATAAATTAATCTATGCACTTGTACATCTAACACCAACAACACCCCCCTCCAAAAAAAGAAGCTAGGAAATCTATTACAAAAGAGTTATAAACACTTTTTGTGAAGATAATGATACAATTATAGATGCATACTAGAAGAGAGGATGCAAGTGGTATAAAGTTATCTACTTTTCTTTATTTTTAATCTATTGCTACTCATGTATCTCAATGTATGCAGATACTAGAGATATTTAAATGATAAATATATAAATATATACTTTTATATTCAAAACCCCTCTAATAGGGGCTAGACAAACTTCCACCTTTACATGGTTGGTCATGTTAGTAGAGAATACATTTTATCTCAAAGTGAAGAGTTCATTCCCTTATATAAATAATTTTGTATAATACCTTTATAAAATTAGCAAGTAATTGCATGCTCCCTTAATCCATCCCATTAAGTGGACCCTTAATCCATCCTTTGACTAGATTCCATAAATTAGGATTAAGAAAGTGGTTAATTCATCTAATATCACACTTTTAGAAAATTAGTGGGTAATTACATGTACCTTTAAGCCACCCCTTTAAGTCCCATTATGCCATCCATCCCTTTATTATGTTCCATAAATTAGGTAAGTGATTTTGCCTAATAACTTTTAGATTTAGTTTAGTAAGTTTAAAATTAAGTAAATAGTAATTGATTTAGTATCATGCCCTTAGAAAATTGGTAAGTAATTGTATGCTTTGTTAAACCATCCTCTTAAGTTCCCTTAAGCCATCTCCTAACTATGTTCAATAAATTAGGTATGTGATTTAGCTTAATAACTTTGAGATTTAGTTTAGTAAGTTTAGGAAGAGGTAAATAGTTACTTGATTTAATATCACTCACTTAGAAAATTAGTAAGTAATTACATATAGAACATCTCCTCAAGTCCCCCTTAATCCATCTCTTAACTGTATTTCATAAATTAAGAAAACTATTTAATTTAGTAACTTTAGGATTAAGTAAATAGTTAATTGATTTACTATCATCTCTTTAAGCCATCCTCTAACTACATTCTATAAAGTAGGTAAGTGATTTAGTTTAATAAGTTTAGGATTAAATAAATAATTAATTGATTTAGTGTCATCCCCTAAAGCTATCCCTCATTTATGTTTCATAAATTATGAGGTAAATAATTTAATTTAATAAGTTTAAAATTTAATTTAATATGTTTAAGATTAAGTAAATAGCTAATTGATTAAGTTTGGGTTTCTATGTATAGTCATGTATTATTCTGGTAATTTGTTTATGATTTCCTATTACTTTTCTAGATCAATTTTATTTTTTGAAAATAATAGATTAATTTTTATTTATTATATTGTTTTAGTAATTTGTTTATGACCACCCACTAGTTTTACTACAACCATCTTGGTCAACATCTTGTTGGGATGTACAATTTTAATATATTTGAGATATAGTTTTACTATAAATTAATTGATTCACCAAATGATTGTGATCTTGGTTTCTTGTGAAGTGATAATCCTTGAAGATATATTCATCAACTTACATAATTTCCTAAGCGGTCTTTTGCTCAAATATTTCCCAACATGACTCCTACAACTATATATTTTCTTGAAATATTGCTTGTATTTGACCCAAGTAAGCATATTATAGTTGAATAGGTCTAGAGTCACCCTTACTTGGCAAGTATGTATGACATTAATGATGAACCTAGTTGCCATGCACCTTTCAAATTTAATTTTGAACAACCTTCATTCTCCTAAGAGAATATAAAAGAGCTCATTCGGAGGGAGTCTGTTAACTTCTATATATATATATATAATGCAATAGGTGGATCAAATAGACTTACCTATTTGAATGCTTCTTCAATGGTTATGCTACTATGATAGGTTATAAGATATTTTACATGGCGTGTCGTTGCCTTCTAAGTTATAAAGGTTGATAGATTATATTATAGGTGTGAATGGAATTATTTTAGTGAATTTAGTTTTCCTACTATTCTTGGAAGGTGTGTAATAGTGTACCCATGGATATTTCTACTAATACAAATAAATATTTTTGGAATGTACACTGTTTATTTGAGTTGGCATGTTCACTTTTATTTGGTTATTGGGAGAAGACATAGTACCCACTACAATAAAACCAATAGCTTAGCCTTTATTTCCAAGTTTTGTATTTCAAATTTCCTTTTTGTAAAAGTGACTTATGCCACTTAATGTAATTTGTAGTTAGAAAATGAACCTTAAATTTAGAAAAATGATGTAAAAAGTAAGTAAATAAGGTTCATTATTTTTAAGACCATTATGTTTCAAAAACTAGTTAGTAAGTATTTATAAAGTTTTTACTAGGTGGTTATCAAAGGAAGCTTGTAAATATAGGAACATTAGCTATTGTATGAGAGGATATTTTGGACAAGGGAAACTTGGGGAGAGGAAATTTTTGGAGACTTTTAGATTTTCACCCTATATAAAATGGTTTTTGAAGTTGTATAATTTCATAAAGATAATAAAGAATACATTGGGTTCATATGTTCTAAACATATTTCTAAATTATCATTGCTGATTTATCATAGGTTGAATTGGTAATCCCTATGTGTTGTCATGGAAACCATTGGTCATCTATTGAAACATTTATACACCATGATATTGATATAAATAAATGCAACCTATCTATTGAAACATTTATACACCATGATATTGATGTAAATAAATGCAACCTTACCTTGGTATCTTGATTCAAATGTTGTTGATGTAACCTATCTTATAGTGTGTGGGATTAGTATATTATTTTCATCATTATCGTCATATCATATATATTTGTATGAAATTGATCATATAATTTTAGGAACATAATTTTTAACCTTTTTGGGTAAACCCCCTATTATTAAATTTAAGAAATCTGATTCAATATTTATACATTTTTTATAAGGGTTTTTGCAAATCAATACTTGTTAGTTTTCATTTTTATCCTTTTTTACTTCTAGGATAAAAGTACATAAAAATATTAAAACCCCCATCATACGAGAGAGATGCCCCCTCTCAAAAGTAGAGGAAGATCATACTTTTGTAACAATCTCTCCAATTTTTGGTATGATTATCACTACTGTTTGGGAAAATAAGGTTATTATTTGACATATAATCATAGTGATAAATCTATTCACCCAAAAAAATTGGTGATTATGTTAGGGAAGCGAAGTGCTGGTTTATTTTATTCCTTAGAAATTTTAAGGTAACTCCCCTATAATGGAGGATGGTGACTCTAGATCTAAAAGTTGAACCTAGAATAATGGATTGGTAGCAAGAAATTTGGAGGTGTAACTTGCGGTTTAATATTAAAATAGAATTTGATAGTGATAGTGGTGATGAATAATTTTATTATGTACTCATATCTAAAAATCAAGTTCTTGATGAACCCAAGCAAGACAATGGTGTAGTCATGGATGGAGGGCCCATAAAGGACTGTCCAATCGTGCAGCTTTGAGTCAACACAATGAAAATAAAATAAGATATTGATTAGATAATGTGAAATTTCATTGATTCAATGATTGAAAGTCGTACATGCATTATATGTGAATAATTAGGGCTCACAAGCCTATTGCAAGGGTATTCAACATTACAATTGGCACTAAGGCCTTATTTGGCAGTCAGATTTGAATATCCAAAGTATTCAAATTCTAATCCTAAATATAATCTCTATCTACTTTCCTAAGAGTTACAAATAATATTAAATACAATTCTCCAACTCCAACAAAGGTCCACGTTAGCCTCAAAGGTATACAAAACCTGATGAATGATCAAGCGTGTAGGTTGGAATTAAAACATGAAAGATAATCCTTCGTGAGATGAAACATATTTTGGGTCTCTAAGATAGATCCCATTGGATCCAAAATTATTGTATGATGACCCATTTAGCTCTGCATGCTCTGGAATAGGTCTGCACAATAATTCTGTACCAGGTTGGCCCCAAATGCTCTGATTGTGAGTGATAGCGAAATTTTGAGAGTGATAACTTTTTGAAAATAAATGCAAACTTCTTGAAATTTGGATATAGTGTAGATGACCTCATGTAGATGCTATATCTTGCTCCATGAGTTGAGGAATGACAATGCGGTGAAATATGGAATGAAATGTTGAAACTACTACATAATGAAATGAAAGAAAAGAAATGTTTTTGGTTGATACAAGATTGCTTTACAACTAGGGATGCTCCTGCATCAGACAACTTCTTGAAAAGTCTCTATGGTGGCATGCAAATTGATTCTTGTAAACTATATCCTTCTTTGCTTCAAACATTACAAAATATTGAAGAAAAAGATGGAAAAGAGACTTGTTTTCTTTCTCATGATCACAAATCCTTACTAGAAAGAAGTTGTACTCCCAAAGATAGGAAAGGTTATGTTGAGAAATATCATTAGCATGATGAGGAAAATAGTTTAGAGACATAAGTTTTTTTCTTTTATATAAGCTAGTATTTGATGAGGTCTCTTCTAACTGGAACCCTTGGATAAAAGAGATTCATTGGGACATGCATGTGCCAACGAAGAAAAAATTCGTACATCTACTCAAGAGAACACATTGCCACTTAAGAAAGATTAAAAACAAGAAGTGACGGTGATAGAAAGAAGAGATTGTATTGAATAATGTCATAAATATCATGAAGATTGCAATAAAAAGAAGACATATTTTTGAATAATGACACTCTTTTAGTTTCTTTGGAGAACATTAGTCATTATTCTATTCAGTAAAAAAATGTGATAGCTTGCCTTGGATCCATGAGTATAGCCCATGAGAAAAATTCCTATGGTATGGTTAATGTGCAGGGGAGTGCGAGTCAAACTTCACTTATATTTTATTCTCCCCAAGTGGAAGCCCTTGTTGTAGAAACCATTGAATCACATTCAATGAGTGAATTGATCATAGATGAAATATCAAATCATATTGATGGTAAAGAGCATGAAGAAGAGCCACCAAATATCATCTTGGTATGAATACAACACAAGCTTGAAGAGAAAGGAGATGAAATGATACTTCAAGTTGAATCTCATCAAGTTTTCATTCCCAGTTAGTGTTTATATGCTTCAAATGATGATTTATTTTCTTTGAATATTTTTTTCTACATTCATCACTGATCACTAGAGAGGACAACTCTATTAATTAAATTAGAGGTATGTATACATCCTTTTCTCCCTATTCATAGTCATTGAATGATAATTTTTGAGTACATGTTTTATTGAAAAATGAGGATCTTATGGTGGGAAATGTTCATATAAATTTTAGAGAACTCAACCATGAGATGAATTTTCAATCTAAATTGGTAGAAGTCTCTTTAGTTGAAATAAAACTTGCACAAGAGGGGATTGCAAATCCTACCATTTTTTCATCCTAATGTTCCAATATTTTAACTATTGGTTTATCAAATGGAATACAAAATATAGATGGTTATGTTGAAGCATTTAGTTTGAATGTTGATATTCATGCAAGAGATACAAATTATGAAAGTAAGAAGGGTATAATTTCAAGTACAAATAATCAAGAGGTTAATGATAAACAATGTGTTTCACTTTTATTCTTTCCATCATATTCAAGAGAAAAATTCATGCATTTCCCTTCACCACCGATGAAAAAAGATTCTTTGACTAATAAGGATAATGATGCACATTTTCCACCTACATCTTCTATTGTATCAACATCTGATAAATAATATTCTGAATTGTAGTGTCATAAATTGTCAACCCTGACAATTTTATATTATGTTTGGCTCCCCCTTATCTGCTTAAACCTAATTGTGTTGATTATTTTCCCATTTTATTATCATTTTCAAAAAATAAAAATAAAATTGGGAATTAAAATAAATTGTTCATTTAAAGACAACCTAAATTTGAAAATTGCTCTAGTCTAGGGCAAATTCCCCCTTGACTAGGCTGTTTTGGCTCAATTTTTAATATGCTATTTTCGGCATTTTATGTTTGCAAATTCAAATTCATTTGTTGGCCTTTCATAATTAATTTTATGAGAAACAAAGAAATACATATAAATATAAGTCTTTTTCACCATTTACAAATCTAAGAAGCATAAGCAATTTGAACTCCATTTGTGCATCCTACAAAGCAATGAAGAGAAGTTAAGAGTAGAATTACCAACACTTTTCATTACTCAATATTTTTATTAGAAATACATCATCAAGTTCATATGTAAGATTATTTTATGTTTCATGTTCACTATTTTGTGAGTACTAACACTTGCAAAACCTCCAATCAAGCATACAATTTTCCTTGCATGATATGAGTACCATGACTTTATTCCATCAAGGAAAGAAGATCTAAGTAGTAAGTTACATCACTTATGATTTATCATTTATTTTTTCCATTTTCCTATGCCCAAATGTGGGTAAAAACTCTTATCCAATATCATCACAGCCCTTGTGGAGATAGAAGTACCAAAACAAGGTTTAACTTAGGAAAGCCCCTATATGGCACAACCCTTTCTCTCCTTTTATATTTGCAAGTGGTAGATCTAAAGTGGATTAGGTGAAGATTGGAGATTCAAAAACAAGAGCAAGAATTCAAGCATATTTATCAGATTAGGGCAAGATGAATTATTCATCAACATACAAACTTTCAAAGATGATTTTGGCAGGAGAAAACCTATAAATAGTAACCTACTGATACTTGTTCAGAGATTCCAAAAAGTCAAACTTCTCAATCTAGGGTGAATTTTCCCTTGACTAGTCAACTTCATCCCAAATTTATATGTTATGTTCCTTTGTTTCTCTAATCTTCTTTTTAGACATCGGTTTTTGTACATCAATCTTGTACTTTCATGTATTCACATTAGTTTCATTGTGTTGAACACCTAGAATAATGAGAGGGGGGTTGAATCGATATTCTCTAAAACCACTTAAACATCTAAATACTCATTGCACATAGCATATTTAATTTACAATAAGAAAGGAAAGCATGAAATCAACCATCAAAATCACATAACACATGAACACCAAATTTTTACGTGGAAAAACCAAAAAGGGAAAAACTACAGTGAGGGTTAGCTCACAATATATTATAACTAGTTATAAGATATTATATAATTGTTCACTGTAAGTGGACTCACTACCCATAAAAAGAAGAAAATATAGAAGAGAGTGGTGGCACACAGCCGAATTTGAATTGTTACAATTGCATCTACAACATGCATGGATTGCAGTTCCATTGAAGCTAAATACACAAACTTCACACACTTCATATTGATCTACACTAACACTCTACTCTATTATGCATTCGTATAAAATTCACACAATTCACATTAACAATACATATATATTCACTATCCACTTCCACCACATGCCACAACATCAAAAAAAACTCACATATATACCCATTACATTTGCAAACCCTTGCAACATCAATTAGGTCAACCTAATTAGATGTATCCTACAAAATATAACTTGTCGGCTCAACCCACACACCATGCACCTTAATTAAAATTTCTAAAACATAAGATAGGTTGGGGTCCAAACCTCTAATAGAATCCTTATATTAGATCAATACTTCTCAAAACTTTGCAATACCCCAAAGATACTAGGTCGACATCAGTAATGACCTAACATCAAAATTCACCAACTGTTCAACCATAAATTGACACACGAACTTCCAAAATTCATGCAACTTGGAATTAAGATACATCAAACACCTGTCAAATCTCTCATAAATCCGCAAGGCAAGATACCAATCTGCAATGAAGTGCAGATACATCAAAACATACATTTTGAACTGGTAATCATTGGCACTGGTAGACCTGATATACTGACACTCATAACTTCTTCAACAAAGAACAAAATAATGTGAAAATATGGATTTAGGCTCCTCTAACCTTAATTTTTTTTGCATTAATACCACAAAGAAAAATTCTTCAAGGAAGACCAATGTAGACCAAAAAATTAGATGTCCTATACACTGAAAATATGGTTATTACAGTTAGCCAATTTTCTACTTCAACTATCTGCATTGGGTCAAACCTTCTTGCAACTCAGCACTGTATTACCATCTTCATGCATGATCAATATATACAAAATGGTCTGCACCATTATCTTGATATCACAACACAATATTGACATCGATGACAACATTGTACATGTATACTATACCTTATGCTCATACCCCATGCTCATGTTTCCAATAGACATATCAATGAAAAACTTCTCATTCTTTCAAAAATATCCCCCTTATCATTGATGGCAACATGCCTCAACTATTATTCCAAAACTACTCTCCACCTTTGATATCAAGGGAAAAGGGCACATACATATACCCTATTCTTTGTCCACCCTTTCATGAATCACATGATTAATATGCATTTACCAGATTACATATTGACATATGCTCATGAACTCTTTACCAGATTATGTACATAATCCCCCTGATAGATATATACAAGTATAAAAGAGAGTAAAAAAAATTCAAAATCCTAACCAACTCCCCCTAACAGTGCTATCTACCAGACCAAATCAAAATTTGCATTGGAAAATTATCTTATAACATCCGCATATATATAGTGAAATCTGATGAAGAAAATAAAAAGAATAAAAAATGAATATAGTGAATTGGAAGAGGTATTTGACTCCTACAACTTCTCAAGGTGTTTTTTCTAGCTGTTCTTCCCTTCTTGCCAACTCTTCTTGGCTAGGCCAAGCATATGAATCAGAGTCTCAAACTCCATAAGAATTTCTTCACCATCATTTGGATTGCTGGGTATTGAATTTAACTTTATTTCTTTGCCTACACTCATCAGGGGACTAGAGATAGGTGTGAATTTGGCATTCACCAGATCCCTAAGATTTCCAAACTGTATAATTATCTTCTCCTTTTGTACTTGCAATTGGAAATATTGCTTGTGCAGATTCTCAATCACAGCCCTAGTGCTCCCATCAATGTCCTATGTCAAATCATAGGCACCAAATGCCTTATCAATTTGGGACTCAATGGAGTTCATCTCATCCTTTATGCTTTTGGTAGAGCTAGGCCATTTCATGCAAAATTGGAATAACAATTTTGCTTCCTCCATGCAATCTTGTACATCTTTGAGATTATTCTAAAAATTATTGTGTGCGGTGGCACACTTCTCTGTTATGTCCAATAATCTCTTATCATTCAATTTATTTCTCCAAATTTTATTTCAATCTATTGGAGTACTCTTTAAATGAATCAAGCAAAAACTTTAAATTCTCCATAATAGATAAAGAATTATCAATGCTTACACTAGGTATGCTCTCCTGTAGAATCTTCACTACTTCATCAATAAGTTCTGCACTCTTTTGATGAGTTTGAAATATTTCCTTCTGAGTAGAGGCATGTGACACATCACCTAGTTGGAGCTTGAGCAATGGAGATATCTTTTCCATATATACCTGCCCCTATAGCATTGGAAGCTGAAGTAACTAGGTAGATACTACCAATTGAAATTAAAGTTGCATATTTAAGAATTTTTTTAATGAATCTCCAGAGGTACCAGAAGATTCTCCAACTTTCTTTGCATCATCTTCTGCAACCTTCTTCTCCAAATCCTTTTCTTTGTCACCAATGTTGACTTCTACATTTTCATCTTTTCTCTCAGCATTGATCGGTGTCTCCTCATCCTTCTTTTTTTCACTACCGAATGTATTCACATCCTTTTCTCATCATCCAAAAATTTATTAGAGATATCCAGAGGTATATTCATCTCCAATATTCCTTGTGCATCCTTTGCATTTATCTCTGGTTCTAGAGGAGGTGAGTTGTGTCTTGTAGGAGCATACTCCTTTTGTGCTTCTGTCGAATTTACTTCTAGAGTAGTATTTTCTCCTACTAGAGGAGCATCACCTGTAGTACCTTCCCCTGTAGTGTTCTCTTCACTGGTAACACCTTCTACAATATTTTCTTCCACATCAGAAAGAGTGTCATCCTACACATTCTCTTCTTTTGCAACATGCTCATGTTGAGTATCATCTTGTTATGCTTCTTCTACTTCATTGACATCTAGATCCGACATATCATCATGTATTTCCTCTATACCATACAGAGTTAGACCTAATCTTGGTGCCAAATCTGCAACCTTTTCAATTGTTCCATTCTAGAGCCTTTCAAAATTATTCTGATCTCTTCTCATAAGGGTGGTTACCCTTTTCTTAGTTTAGAACTCTTTATTGTATAATTGAGCCAATATGGCTTTATTTTCTTCCAAGAGAGGTGCACTAATATTCTCCAAAGTAAAAGAAAAATTTTCTTCTTCATCTATTGCCTCTTGCCTTCTTGCATACAATACATTCCATAATTCTTCAAGCAATTGATTATCTATGTTCTTCATGTTGACCTCAAATGCAACTATATACTTGACACTTGTTTCTTCTATTGTTTCCTTGTCAACTCATCCGTAGTAGTATACAATGCGACAGTCTCTTCTAGCATTTCATGCTCTATAATTCCATTAAACAAAGCTTCTAAATTCATAGGGCTATGCTTACTTACCAGAGCTTTCTTCTTTTTATTTTTCTTGTCTTTCGGTGACTTCTTCTCTTTGTTAGACTCTATTTTCTTTTCTCTCATGTGAATTATAAGGGATTGTTTTTCCTTTTCTATTTCTACCTCATCATTTGTATCCATAATATCAATTCTTACTTTCTTTGCATTGTCTTCTCCTTGTGAAGCTTTATATTTCCTCTTCTAGGCCAATTGTGGTCCTTCTTCTTCTTCTTCATCATCATCAACATTCACTCCCAAGTATGTCTCTCTTGTTGATTTTTTCTTTATTCTTACCCTTTGAGGAGCTCCTTGTTGCTTTGTCGGGGCTACCTTTTCTTTTGCAGACATACTTTGTTGCTTAGCTGGAGTACTTGTCTCCTTTCTCTTCATTCCACTAGCTGATGGCATAGTCCTGAAGGACTTGAGAGCCACCAGAGAGGTGGTAACAGCCCTACCAGATCTCCTAACAATGGATGAGCCTCTCAGAGGGCTAGAAATTCTCTTGGCTCTTTCTACTTGTTCCTTAGTGAGGCCCATTGCCTCTGCAACTTGTGTAGTCATCTTCTTAACTATTTTTGATATCTATTTTTTCCTTTGCTCCATATGCACCTTTATGGATTTCTCCTCATAGGTGTCATACCTATCCTTAGAGGTGTCTCTGTGTTTTCTTAGGATAAAGTCTACTGAGCCAATGATTTCATCCTTTGTAATATCACATGCCATCTTTGAGATCCAAATAATTCTAGGATCAATAGCCTGTATGATGCAACTATCTTTTGTCACCAAGAATGTAATTTCATTCTTGTACTTTTGTACCATGCTTCGAGGAATCCTTTCTTTGGCTTTCATGTTATTTTGAAAGGTCTTAAAGAATGCCCATAATGCTTCGTCCTGTGTATCCTCATCGCCTAACCTCCTTAGGTGTCTCATATTTGATGTGCCATAGGTCTGTCCTTAAACCATACTATATTCTTTATTTCGAGAACCTCATTCAAGAAATAAAACAACAAAAAAATGACCAATGTGTTGAAATTGAAAGAATAGTGATGCAGAGAAAAATACAAACTAAACACATCACAAACAAGGTTTCCAATCCAAATGGTGAAAAATTGCATTCTTGTTCATTCTTGACAACTTGCTCTTATAACCTAAAACATGGGGGTAGCAATTTGGGTTTTTTTGTCATAAATTTTATTGTAGACCTTCTATTAAAATAAGACTTGTTTAGAATACCCCTTTGGCTCTTACTACACATATTTGAAAATGGGCCAGGGTTACTTTGTACAGAATAGGTAAAAAATGGACTGTTATAGAATTAGAAACCCTTTTTTGTGCTTTCTTGAAGTGGACTAGTGATGATTACTCCCAAACGTGAGAATTTGAAGACATAAAACCAAATCCAAATCAAAATATAGATCAATAAAAAATTTTGGACAAAATTTCAGGAATTTTGGACAGGTAGAGAAAAAGTAATCACATTTTTAGTGCTTGCTGCCATCCCTAGCTAGGGTTTGGACAATTTTCACCAAAATCATTGTAACTTTCTCATTTCACCATGAAAATGACTCAAATAAAATCTAAAAGAAGGTAGAAACAAATTAATTTAACATGCAAAAGGTTTCATTGCGCAAACAAGGCTGTACAGGCTGTACGAAATCTAAAAACTTGTTGCAACTACATAAAACATTGGAAAAATTTATTCAAATTTTTGCATAGACACCAAAAATCACTTCCCATGTTAAAAAATTGACCATTACAGGCTCCAAAATTCCTTTTACAATCCTTTTTTGTAGTTACAAGAAGTTTCCCATTTCCATTAATGATTTTTCATCATTTTTACCAAGTTGCCAAAGTGCATGACACCCAAAATAACAACTTTGACAATTTTTTAGAAAACTGCAACAAACTAAAAACCCGTGCCCAAAATGGATTGAAAATGTCAAAAACATTAATCATGGTAATTAAATACCTTATTAACCCCCTAATACCACAAGAACTCCAAAATTGCAAAAATGCATTATTTGAGCAAAAATTGCATATTAGGTGCTCCTGCACCAAATAGTTTGAATCCTTTTTCTTTTGTAAGTTCTCAATCAACTATGCTCTCAAAAACTCACACAAATCATAATCTACACCCTTTAAAACCATATCATGTGTTGTAGTGATTGTAGTTGTTGATCCAAAATTTTCCCTGTTAGTGAAATATAATTTATAGTTGATCAACATTGAAGCATACTTAACTGTCAGATTCCTAATATCTTTGATTGTCAAGGATCTATTGTCATACTTCACACAATTTAACTCCACAACAACCTCATTCTTTACCAATTTGAGCATTGGAACCAGTTCGGTTGAACATAAACCCATAACAACCCTAATTGCCTCCTTGTTGATCAAGTGAGGTATATCAAGCCAAATCAATTTATCATGGATTCTTCTCACGACGAACCTTTCCCATGCATCATCATGGAAAAATTTGGGGAAATAGTTCCACACATCAAGCTTCTTCTTCACCAAGCTCTCAAATTCCATTCTCAGTTCGTAATCATCTCCGACGAGTTCAGTAACCCACACATTACCTAATTTAGAGTGATCATATTCTTCTAGCTTCACATTAATATATACCCTTATGTCTCTTATGTGTAGAAAACCATATGGGATATGCGAAAATGCACCTTCCTGATCATCCACCAAAGATTTTTTAGGATGTTGTTTAAATTTAGGTCATGGACAATCTACAACTTGAACTACTTGTGGTGTATACATTGTCCAACAAATTCAAACCAATTTTGAAACTTAGGGTGAATAGAGACTATAAATACTTTTGATCACTTTTATGGCTAGGGTTCCATGCGCAAGACCACTTGGAATGCTTCACCTCACTCTTCACTACACTTATCTCTTTGAATAATTGGTTGCAAATGAATTAGATTGAATTTGAAATCACTTTTAAATATTTTTGCACTGACCTAATTTGCATTGAATGTATGTTTCTAAAAGCTAGTAAAAACCCTAATTGTATGCACAATCAACTTCAAATGCTCCATAAATTTTCACAACTCAATATTTTTCATTGTATCTTCTCCAATAGGTCAAGCATATTGGCCTACACCTCATATCCATGTTCTGAAGCATCAACCATTTCTTTGGCAGAGGATAAATAATTTTCAGTTAATGCTCCCCTTGAGCCAAAGCTTTGAACTTAGTTTCTAGAGGAAACATCTGCACCATATGCTAGTATAGACTTAGTCCTAACCTCTATCTCTTCCTTCTTTTTCCAATCCTTGTTCATCTCTTTCTTCATTTCTACCGAATCAACCTCTTTCACTGGATCATTACTCTTTACTAGATTAGCCCTCTTCACATTCTCTCTTTTGCAAAATTTTGAGATGTGTCCTAGTCGGTTGCAATTATAGCATATGACATTCTTTTGAACAAGCGTACTTCCATTCATTCTAGATCCACATTGATTAGCTTTATGCCCAAATCCATTGCATGTGTAATAGTAGACATTAAAATTTTATAACATCATACCATTGTTATAATCATTCATCATTTGATTTCTATATTCACTAGCCTTATGACCAAATCTTTTGCATATAAAATATTGACCGAAAAGGGATGGAACATTTTGATTCATTCTACTTCTACAGTCTACAACATTATGTCCAAATCTATTGTAGGAATAAAAAAAACCATTAAAATATGGCTACCTTTTGTGCATTTGGTCATCTGATTGGTGGTATTTTGAAGTTTTTCCTTTGATTCTAGATCTGATTGCCATTGCTCTTCTTGTCCTCAATCTTATTTTCATTCTAATTTGAGTTTGATCTATATTTGAGATTTTACCTTTCTCAAACCCTAATCCACCTTTGTATTTAGATCCTTTTTGATTTGCAATCATTTCATCAAGCATTGTTGTACTCTTCTTGAATTTATCTTCTTGACACTTTGCTTTTTCATGATCTGATATCAGATTCACAACTTCTTGTTCAAGGTTTAAAAATTCTTCAGATTTTCTTTTCACCTTTGCATTCAAACATTCTTCAACTCTTTTTCCTTCTTCAACTTGCACTTTCAAACTGGTAATTATTTCATTTGCTTCCTTCAATTGCTCACTGACCTCCTTATGTATTTCTCTAAACTTCTTTATTTTCTCTCTCAAATTTCTAATGCATTCATCTACATCTTTGATATTTTCTTTCAAATATTTGTTTTCTCCTCCAATCCTTTCTAAATCTTTAAGGGATATTCTGAGTTCTCTAGTCATATCAACCATGCAATCTTCTTCTATGAATCCAATACAAAGAATTTCTTCTAGAGGAGTAGGATATCTTCTGAGAGCCATGTGTTCAACCTCCTGTTGAACATCTAGAATATTGAGAGGGGGGGTGAATCAATATTGCATAAAACCATTCACATAAAATCCATTTAACCATTATCACAATTTTAACTAAATCAACAAGAGAACATAGAAACAAATCAGTGCAACCACACACATTAACACTAGGACTTTTACGTGGAAAACCCAAAAAGGGAAAAACCATGGTGAGGGTTAACTCACAATACATTATATCTGGATACAAGATATTACAGGGCTCATTGCTAGGACTCACTGTCCTTGAAAAAGGCTCGCTTCCTGAATACAAAATATGGCTAACCACCAAGATACAAAGATTATGGCTTACTGCCAAAAGGTTTGAACTGATAGAATACACCTTCAATGTGCAAGGTTTAGTTCTAATGAAGCTCAGAATATGAAGTAACACCTCACACAATAGTCGCACAACAAATCTGCTTTGATCCTCAACTGATAAAACATTTAGGCTTGAATCCTCTTTCACCTTTCTTCCACACTCACACTTCCACTCTTCACACCTTCTCTTCTTTCCAAACCATCGTATATATACAATTATTTCTTAATCAACAATTAGGTTGGCCTAATTATATGAAGGAAAAAATAAAAACACCCTTGTTGGCACCATATATGATTAAACATTTTATCTATGTAGTGCATTGTACCAAGTCGGCCAAGGCTAGAACTTAATTTACAAAATCTCCAAACCAACATACAATCCTCAAAGCAAACACCTTCCGAATCTGAGACCACATAAATTTCTCATCATACTACCATCATAGAGACCACTATTAAAACCATAGCATTAGAATGTTCTCCTTAAGAAAATGCGGAGTCTCCCACACTAATATGCCAAGCAAGGAACAACAATAAAATACAAAGTTGATCTCTGTCAAAGATAAATTTTTGTTCACAACCCAAAACTTCTCAAGATCTAGGATATAGATGTATGAATGAGACATGATAACATGGTTAAGAGATTAGAGTCATATCTATTATTGTGATGAATTCTGGACTCAAATACCAACACACTGGCTTATCACAAAAGAACATTACCGACAGAGAACAACTTTTGATAAGCCAAGTAATCTTCCCATATAGTTGTAACTATGTTTACATCAATGAAAACACAGGAACAACCAACACAAACTATCCACACTTCATGCTCATGTTGCAAGGCTCCATATTTCCAACAATCTCCCCCTTTGGCATTGATGGCAACATGCATGCAAAAACATTTTCCAATATGCGGCAACTGAATACTCCCCCTATCAAAACTGTTCTTCTCAAAAAATGTTTTTCCTTTGCCAACCTCTATCTCTCCCCCTTTGAAATCAATGGAAAAGGATGGGGTTTGGTATATATGCATATATGCATCAAAATATAACCAGAAAGATATGAACACAAAAATTAATCAACCTAAAGAAGAACCTTTGAGACTCTCCAGGATGACCTGCCATGACACTTTACCTCTTCCCATAATCTGTTTGCACTTACAAGAGTCTTGTGAAATAACTCAAGCTTAGTTAAGGACTCTATACCATCTGCTAAAGTATTGGGACTAAGATTAATTTTTGATAATTCACCAATACTGCAAGAGAACTATAAACAGAAACATGTCTGCGTTTAACCATGTCTTTGAGTTCCAAAGACCTCTTAATAACTTTTTTTCTTTGGTCCTACCGGGAAAATAATTTATCCTAAAGCTGCACAATGTAGGACCACCTTTGATTATCTCTGTATTCTGTCAACTTGTATGTATTTGCTTGAGTTCTTATCTTGTTCTCACTATTCCTTATCTCATCTCTTATGTTCAGAGTACTATTAGACCAATTTAGGAAAAAAGAAAGTAGTTCCTATGCCTCTTCCTCACAAACTTTTACACTCTCCAATTCCTTCATTACTTGACTATGTGCACTTGCACATTTTTCTTTGATGTCCTCCAGATTTTCTTCAGCATATCTGATGCCAACATGTACTTCTAGACAGGAGATGTAGACCTTCAAATAATTAATCATGTTTCTTAGATTCTCCACAATAGAAATAGATGAATCAAAATTAGCACCAGGAATAACCTTATGCAATTCTTCCAAATCTCCTTGAATGTTATTCCTTTCATGCTCATGTTGAGCTCTCTCAATCTCACATCCTTCTATAAATTATTCTTTGACAACACTCTTTCTTTTCTTCCCTGTTCCGGTTGCACCACTAGAGGTACCTTCTACATTAGGATTCTTAGGGATTTCCAAAATAATTTTTGCATAATAATCAATTCCAGCCTCTGACACTTCATAATCAAACTCAAATATCCACACCGATCTTGATTCAACTGCTTCCATGTGAAAGAAATATTTAGACACTCAAAAATTGATACTTTTGGAGTACCTTTCAGTAACACTTACCGGAATCCTTGACCTACTGTTCATCCTCATCTAAAATGTCCCAAAGAATGTAGGAATAGCAGTCTCTTGTGCATCCGAATTGCCAAGATTTATCATGAAGTTCCTGATTTGATGGGAAATAGTCTATGTATTTGACCATTCTATTCTTCCTATTATTGATAATTCTTTCTTGAAAAAGTAAAATAGTAAGAAGACAACCAAATTTCCATACCAGAATGTATTCTTCTTACTCTTCTTGATTTCCCTTAAATTCTTCAAAAGATGTATCCGAAGTAATTCACATAAGTCATAATCCATACCTCTTTTAACCGTATCAACAACAATATGTACAACAATAGCAGACACTGTGAGTTCATTGCTAGGGATACAAACTTTATGACCAATGACCATTACGACATACCTAATAGCTGGATCCACAATTAATCTCAAATCAATCTCTTTCCCTTCAAGAGTCACACTGGTAGCCTCAATTATATCTTGCTCATTTACAACCTTCAGTTTGGGAACTAGTCCGAAGGAGCATAAACCAGTTGCATCTCTAATTGCTTCTCTGGTAATCAAATGTGCATCATCAATCCATCAAGATTCAATATGAATTTTGCTCAAAACTGTTCGAATATGCTTCCTGTCAAACTTGGACAAAGGGGATTTTTGCCACACGTCCAACTTCTTCTCAACTAACACTTTGTAGGCTTCAAGGTTCTCTTCCAATTCATTCTTCCATAGAATGCTCAACTGGACTAGTGACATTTCCTCTATCTCATTGTAAACATATGCATGGATATATTCTATGGGAAACACTTTAGGAGGGATGCAAGAGAATGCACCAAAAGACTCTTCCGAAAAATTCTTCAAATATTTCCTCAAATTAAATTGCTCTCTATCTGCACTATTCAAAACCTTTGAATTATCCATAGCAATAAAAATGAAAGATAGTGCAGCGAACAATACCTCTGTAAATGCCAACAGGAAATGGATAGATATCCAACTTCTGGAGTACACTTCGAATCCACTTGATCTCTCCTTCAAAATATGAAGCTATGAATTGATCACTAAGATTCCTTTGCACACTTCTCCAAAAATACGTATGCCTCTTGAAATGTTTGAATTTATTTCTTTTATTCCAAATGCTTCAAATTGTAGGTAGATTGTGTCAAAAATTGTGTGCGCCTCCATTCTTTCAAATTCTACAAACTTCATTCTTCACACATGTGACTGAGAAATTCCTTAAATCCATTACCACATTAAATATACTTAGATGTCATGATGTGACATAAGTATCGATGAGGGGGTTTATTAAATTTTCTAATAATTACTCCCCCTTAGTTATTGCTAGAATAAAAAATTTATAGGTGTATCTGCACCAGAGGTCAGCACAGATAAGACTAATGACTCTGATTCAACTTGCTTGAATTATCCTTCCCTTCTCCAGATCCTTTTCATCTCTTTTCTTGCTTCTTTCGGATCAATGATTTGTTCACGCTTCTTTGTTGGGTAATTATTTTTCTTCTTCTACAGTTATTACAGGTTGTTTCGAATCACTGCACTTACAACAAACAACATTCTTCCTTCCATTTTTTCTTTTATTCAATCTATTCTCACACAAACTAGCTTTATGTCCAACCTTCTTGCACTTAAAACATTTGCCAGAGAATGAAAAAGTATCATTCATTTTACTTTTGTAGTCCTTTTCCTTATGAGCAAATTTCTTGCAGAAATGACAAACACCATTGAAAGGTAAATACCTTTTAGCAATAGGTTGTTTGACGAGAGTTCTTCATGGAATTGCTTCTTAGATTCTTGATTCGTCCATCTTTGCGTTGAGTCTTCTTGTCAGTAGATTGCTTCACTTTAGAACATTAACCTTCTTCAAACCCTAAACCACTTTTATCCATAGCTGATCTCTGAGAGGTAATCAATTCATCAAGCATTGCAAATTTTACCTTAAATTAATCTTCAAAACTTCTTTCCTTTTCCAGATCAAATGTCAAGTTTTTTGCTTCTTGCTCAAGCTTTGTGCATTCATCCATCTTCCTTTGAATTTCAACTTCTTGACATTCCTCAGTTCTTTTCTTTTCATCCAATTGTTGTAGCAGGCTAGAGACAATTTCATCCGCCTTAACCAATAGATTGCATGCTTCAACACATTTACTTAACAGTTTTTCAACATACTCATTTGCTTTCATCAACTTGTCCTTTATATCTTTTATTTCTTCTGAATATCCAACATAGATCACTTTCAGAGGGAAAATTTTCTTATCCACAAATTCTGGGACCTTCCTCCAGTTGTTAGGCTCCTTTTGAGGAACTAAGCTTTGATACCAATTGTTAAACATCCATAATACTAAGAGGGGGGAGGGTGAATTAGTATTCTATAAAACCATTCACATAAAATCCATTTAACCATTATCACAATTTTGACTGAATTAGCAAGGGAGAACATAGAAACCAATCAATGCAACCACACACATGAACACCAAGATTTTTACGTGGAAAACCCAAAAAGGGAAAAACCATGATGAGGGTTAACTCACAATATCTTATATCCATATACAAAATATTGCAGGGCTCATTGCCAGGACTCACTGTCCTTGAAAAAGGCTCATTTCCTAAATACAAAAGATGGCTAACTGCCAAGATACAAAGATTGTGGTTCACTACCAAAAGGTTTGAACTAATAGAATACACCTTCAATGTGCAGGGTTCAATTCCAATGAAGCTCAAAATATGAAGTACTGCCTCACACTACAGTCACACAACAAATCTTCTTTGATCCTCAACTAATAAAATATTTAGGCTTGGATCCTCTTTCACCTTTCTTCCACACTCGCACTTCCACACTCTTCACACCTTCTCTTCTTTCCAAAGCATCTTATATATATACAAGTATGTATTATTCATCAATTAGGTTGGACTAATTATATGAAGACAAAATAATCAAAGCACCCTTGTTGACACCATATATGATTAAACATTTTATCCATGTAGTTTATTATACCAAGTCAACAAAGACTAGAATTTAATTCACAAAATCTCCAAACCAACATACAATCCTCAAAGAAAACACCTTCCAGATCTGAGACCACATTAATTTCTCATCATACTACCATCATAGAGAACACCATTAAAACTACAATGTTAAAATGTTTTGCTTAAGAAAATGCGGCATCTCCCACATTGATGTGTGAAGCAAGGAACAATAGTAAAATACAAAGTTGAACTCTGTCAGAGATAAATTTCTGTTCACAACTCAAAACTTCTCAATATCTGGGATATAGATGTCTAAATGAGACATGATAACATGGTTAAGAGATTAGAGTCATATCTATTCTTCCAGTGAATTCCAAACTCAAATACCAACGCACTAGCTCATCACAAAAGAACATTACCGGTAGAGAACAACTTATGGTAAACCAAGTAATCTTCCCATATAGTTGTCACTATGTTGAAATCAATGACAACATAGGAAAAACAAACACAAACCATCAAAAATTCATGCTCATGTTGCAAGGCTCCATATTTCCAACACCTCCAAGATCTTCCCCAAGCGGTTAAGCTTCTTCTAGATCTTCAAGGGTAATTTTGAGTTCTCCATTCATATCAACTATGTAATCTTCTTCTGTGAATCCAATAGAAAGAATTTCATCTGGAGGAGTAGGATATCTTTTGAGATCCATGTGTACAACCTCCAAGATCTTCCCAAGTGGTTAAGCTTCTTCAAAGGAACCAAGATCTGATACCAATTGTTGAACACCCTGAATACTGAAACAAGGGGTGAATCAGTATTCTCTGAAACCACTTAAACATTTAAACATTCATTACACATAACATATTTAATTTTCAGTGAGAAAGGAAAGCATGAAATTAACCATCAAAATCACATAACACATGAACACCAGATTTTTACGTGGAAAACCCAAAAAGAGAAAAACGACGATGAGGGTTAGGTCACAATATATTATAATTGGCTATAAGATATTAACAAATTCTCATTGCAAGTGGACTCACTGTCCTAGTGGAACCACTACCCAAAAAAGAAAGAAAATATAGAAGAGAGAGGTGACACACAACCAAGTTTGAACTATTACAATTGCATCTACAACATGCATGGATTATAGTTCCATTGAAGCTCAATACATAGAATTTACACACTTCATATTGATCTACACTAACACTCTACTCTACTTTGCATTCACAAAAAATTCACACAATTCACATCAACAATATATATATATTAATTTTCTATCAACCTGCCACATGCCACATCATCAAAAATGAACTCACATATATAACCATTACAATCATAAACCCTTGCAACTTCAATTAGGTTGGCCTAATTATATGTATCATACAAAATATAACTTGTCAGATCAACCCACACACCACACACCTTAATTCAAACTTGTAACACATAAGATAGGTTAGGGTGGACCTATAATAGCATCCTTATAATGGATTAATACTTCTCAAAACTCCACAATACCCTAGAGATACTAGGTCGGCACCAGTAATGACATAACATCAAAATTCACCAACTGTTCAACCACAAACAGACATACAAACTTCCAAGCTTCATGCCACTTGGAATTAAGATACACCTAACACCTGCCAACACTCCCATAAATCCAAAAGGAAAGATACCAATCCGCATTAAAGTGTGGATTCACCAAAACATACATTTTGTACTAGTAATCACTGACACTAGCAGACCCAATATACTGACACTCATAACTTCTTCACCAGAGAAAAAACAATGTCAAAATATAGATTTAGACTCCTCTAACCTTCAACAAAATTGCATTAAGATTGCAATGAAAGATTCTTCAAGGTGGACTCATGTGGACTAAAAAATTGGATGTCCTATACATTGAAAACACTGTTTTGACACTTAGCCAAGTTTCCACCTCAATTTTCTACACTGGATTACCATCTTAATGCATGATCAAGCTATACAAAATGGTCTACACCATGATCTTCATATCACAACACAATGTTGAAATCAATGACAAAATTGTACATGTATACTGCACCTTATGCTCATACCCCATTCTGATGTTTCCAATAGACATATCAATGACAAACTTCTTATTCTTCCAACACATTGTAGTTGCATAGTTGACCTAATTTTCATATTTAAATCAAGTCCTTTCCTAATCCTAATCAACTCTCTCAATACCCCATAAAGAGGACCCAAACCCTGATTAATCATTTTGGCTTGTCCTTAAGGAAACTAGCCAATTGGTCTTATATGACCAATTTTGGTTTCTCTCAAATGTAATTATTGGGAAAGGTGTGATTTAGATCCTAGTTCCCTTATCGCACATCTCATTTTGGTGAACCAACAAATTTTACATCTTGCAAGCTTTTGATTTATTTAGATGTGAGGGAAATATTAGGTTGTGTGAAAGTATTATCATTCAAATTACATTTCATGTTATGTAAAACATTGAAGAAGGTAAATATTTGCATGCTAGTTTTCATTTCACAAGCTCAAAAGTGTTATCTTTTAGAATTTCAAAGATAATATTGGTTAGTTATAACATATTACATTCTGGAAATTATCATTGGAACTTATTGCACTCAATTTTATTTCTTTAAAAACATAAAAATTCATGCATGCATGTGCCTCAGATAAAGAAATTAGGGTTTCTTGCATTTCTAAAATTCTACCTATTATCAGACCTTCACCTATACAAGTCTAGATCCTTAAACATAGTATTCCATTTCCAGACTTGAACTTGCAAAAATTTATGTCCCAATTCTAGGGAAAATTCACCATTTTCCTCATGATTTCACTCTAAATTTTAGTCATAGCTTTGTCTTTGTGACCTCTATGCAAACATGTATCATATTTTTTGATAATTTGTTTATGTTTTATCATCTTCATCTATTTTCCTTCTCATTATATGAGCACTCAAGCATATTGTATTTTGTAATCAATTTATTAGCTTCATGACTTGGTGTCCCATATGAAATACTCTTGTAAGATATAGTTATAGACTCATGGATTCCAATGATTCAATTATATTTAGTGTTGAGCTTGATTTTCCTAGCTCTTTCACTCAAGGAATCATATTATAATGCCAAAAATTTCATCCTATGATATTACACATTCCATAAATTTCCCCTTTAGATTAATTAAATTCGATAATGCAATGTCCCCTTCACCTAACATTAAGTTTGTCATTAACCCTTTCATTTTCAAGCATTAAAGTGAAATTTTTTCGCAGATGACCATTTGTCACATAGATGTCTGCGTGTTGCATGGATGTCTCAAAAATATTCTTGACTATGTAGCCGTTGGGATGTTACACTTCTCGCTTGCTCGTGAAGTGTAACACCTCTACAGCTTGCAAGCACACCAAAAACACCCATTTACATGCCTATATCCCTTTACAACCTTCCATTTTGTCATCTCTTCAATCAACCTCAACCTATCTTTCTCATTCTCAAATTATTCTTCATTCTCAAGCATTCTATTCACTCTCGCTCTCTCATTCTCTCAAATTCTTGCACTTTGGCTCTTTACACCAACACTTTGGTATTCTTGGCATGCCTTAGATGTTGCATGATCTTCCTTTCGGTATCAATATCTTACTAAAGGGACGGTAAATACATTTTTTTTACATTGTATTATTTATTTACTTTAATAGCATATTGTTATTCTTACACATCTATTTTCTTTATCTCATCTAGTATCTTTTATCTCTATCTATCTGCCTATCTATGGGGGTGGGAACACCTATGTGGGGGTTTTACCAAGGAAAGCCCCTAAAATAGCCCCAACCATTTTCTTATTTCCATGTGTGTGTGTAGGTTTTGAAGTTATAGCTTTGCAGGAGGCTTAATTCGTGGATCTCTTGTGAGTGTCTCCTTTCTTCTTTTCCATTTTGTCATTTCCCTTCTATTTCATGTAGTTTATGAGAATTTATGTTTTTTTTTACCTCCGTTATTCTTTCATTTTAGCACACTCTTGAGAATATTTTTCACCAAATAGGTAGTAGGTTTGTTGTTGTTTCTGTTAGTAAAATCAATTTTTGTTTGTACAAGACTACAAGATGTCGCAAGGACGTTCGTGTGCCGCAGTGTCATCCTAAGTGGAGATCCTACATTTTTCTCATGAGACCTTTGTAACCTACTCTTTCATTCTCTAAAAATATTATATTTTGATTCCACATAAAACATAAAATATAAACAAATTCCCTCATCTTCCCATCTTGTCACCTAAGCTTTGGTCCTTGAGGTAGTCAAGGAATATTCATCCCTTTGAGATCATGTCATTTTGGGGTGTGAAATTTCCTCCTCTACATTTTGGTGAACCCGATGTGAAACTATCCCAACCTTAATCTTTTGTTGAATATTTCTTCTCTCTTGTTTGGACATCTATTGGACCGGGTGTTGTGATAATTTTATGAGTTTCACAACCCAGTCTACAACTTTCAAGCACATAGTTAGAAGAAATGTTTTCCATTTAGAGATGGGTTCAATAGTACAATTCAGTCCTACCCATCAAGGTCCTAATTTTGAGCAATTCACTATAGGACTATCACCTAGTTATACCCCTCCTTTTGTTTTTTTTCAACCATCAACAAAAAATTCAAGAAAATTCTCAAGAAAACACTCCATTTGGCTCTTCTTCTCCCATAGATCATGAGTATTCTTTTAGGGTCCGCTTTGAGTAGGTTCAATCTTTAGAAGAGAAACTTAAATAGTTTGAATATTTTTTGAATAAAGAAAATGTGTACACCCAAGTTGCTCCTCTCATTTGTGGTTTGAGGTATCTGCTTATCTCAAACCAAAATGGTCTTGAGTTGCTTCGAGGGATAGCTAACATAGTAGAAACTAACGTACCCTATACACTTAAGTCTTGGTCCATCCTCAAGACATCCAATTGGAGATCATTAGTTCAAATTTGTATCTTTTGATACTAGAGGTGTTTGTACACATGGTAGACATTGGTCCTATACCTTATTCACTTTTTCTAGTAACACCAACATTGTACTCCTTGATATTTCGGGAGTGAAAGTAAATCACATCCCTTTGGGGTACAAGATCCCTATATCCAGACCCTGAACTTCCTACCACAACTAGTCAAGATCCTCTATCCAATCTTTTCTTGAATGCTTTATTGCAAAACATGGGGCAAATGTAATCGCAATTGGCCAACCTAATGAGTGTTTCTTCCCAATCCACATTGCAAGCCTACTACCACCACAGTCCATTAGCCATAAGCATCTTAAATGTCCCCATCTCCCAAGGAGTGGAAATCTCAAAGTTTAATAAGTACAGTGGCAAAGGTGACCTGCAAACCCATGTCTCATCATTTACTACCATGTGCACTGATTTCCTTTATCAAGATGCTTTTCTAGCCAAGCTATTCCTATGATCCATCAAGGATGTTGTGTTGGAGGGGTTTTTCTCACTTCCTGATAATTCCATCTTCTCTTTCAATCAATTGGTTAATCAATTATTACAATAGTTCTAGGAAAACATTGGGTTTAAGGTCACTTCATTGATCTCATCCATTTTAAGAAGGGGCTCACGAGAAGGTGACTAAATTTATTTCTCGATATCAATCTCTGTTCTCTCAAATATCTTATGCCTTTCCTGATTCTGATGTCCAACATGTATTCATAAGGAATCTACAGTCGGTGTTAAGAGAAAATGTTCTCCTAATGAAATACCCTTCTTTTGCCAATCAGTGTACTATATTGAGAGACTAAAATAGATGGTGACATAGTACAAGGGTTCCTCCTCATCCTCATGTCTTCATAATTGGTTACTTGTGTCTATTTCTAGGGAGTCTAAAAATAATAAGGTAGTAGCAAATGTGGTTTTTGTTCTTATATGAAAAGAACATTGTAGGATGCAACAATTTTTCACAAAATTATTTGTCATACACTAATGTTCTTCAAAAGCTACTGAAATATGGCTTAATCACTCTCCCAAAAATAAGAATGCTGCTCAAACCTTATCCTAGTTTGTATGATGTACAAATGTTTTGTCAATACCAATGATTCCTTGGTCATGATAATGAATGTTGTGTGTGTCTTCGACATGTAATCCAAGACCACATAGATAGGGGTACCATTTGGATCAATGGTAAAAAATAAAACTTGAAACAAATCTATATCCAAGCCTAACAACTAGCTATAGATCTACACAAATACCTTTCCTTCTCATTCCACTAACCTAATAACATTCACTTCGTCATCTTTGGATCCTAGTCCCTTGGAGTACATGAACATGGTATTGTTTACTCTTATTTCTCCTCTGATTCATATGGAAAATATTCTTGACATAACCTTTACACCACATGACTTTCCCCCTAACAAGGAACCTTCTCTGCTTTACATCCTGACTTAAGTCAATAGTGACAATTGGTGTTATAGTTGACCTTTCTAGTGACGTCAATGTCATTATGAAGGAGATCCTCTTTATCAACAATTTACATAAGGAGAAGTATGAGGAGTAAAAGACCATTATCCATACTTATGATGGCTTTAATGCGCCTCCCATTAGTTCTATTTCTTTGTTGATCCTTGTTGGACCCAAATCTATTGATGTCCCACTCGTCGTGATTTCTAAATTTGACCTATTCAGGGTAAGAATAGGTATTCCATGGCTAGTCTCCATGAATGTGATTGCCTCAGTAGTCCATGTTAGAAACCAAGATGAAACATGCAAACCAAAAAACCTTCCACATAAGAGAAAAAAAAAAAAAAAGCTATTGCAAAAAGATGTGCAAATAATATTATTCAGGAATTCTTAATTACAAGATATGATTTGCTTTATAAAAGAAAAGATGCATAGCCCTAATCTTATCTTGAGCAACAAGATAGCTCAACAAGATAAGGATGAGAATAATTAACCTAGGAATTAAAATATTACCTAAGTAAAGTTATGCAAGTGTAATTAAATATTAATTACACCAACACCCCATAAGTGCAACTTAGGGAGATTAAAAACATGCACCTAAAAACTAAGATGAATGCAAGAAAACATGAATGGTTCCAAAGGCCTGATCAGGTACCCAATCACAAATGCAATAATGAGGTAGAGAAGGAAAACCCAGTGGGACAAAACCCTACAATGAGATGACTGCTGCAAAGAAGCACTGGAAGAACACTGTGGAGTAACACTAGAACTGCAATCCGAAAAGAAAGGAAGATATCTGTCTACAAAAACCAAAGCGGAATCATAATAATGCGACAGCAGATCGATGCCATGAAACATTGGAAAAATCACAAACTGGAACAACCCTGTAATCTGTGAAGTAACAGATAGATGAAATGATGAAAAAATATGGAAACGTATCTCGATGATGATGCCAAACTGAGACTAAAAATATTCCATGGGAAGGAGTACCATAAAGACTCTGGAACATTAACCATAAAAAATGGCCCTCAAACTGGGAAAGATCTGAACCAATGCAAATCAATAACCATAAACTCTCAATCTAAAGTGTGAACCGATGTGAATCTGATATGTGTCAAGCAAGAGCAAAAATGTGGCCAAAAGAAACTAAGAAACCAGACAACCCATGCGAGTTGCCATCAAAACAAGATGGAGATCAAAATGCATGCACACTCTAATCAGATTATTATGCAAGAAACCCCCCTAATGGAACTTTATCTCAGTTCATTTATTACAATAACCCAATGATTGTAAAAGGAGAGAATGAAAAACATGCATAAACAGAAAATAAGATGACGTGGTACTGAAATGAAGTACAAATATTCAAGTTTCACCTTTCCAACTGCCAAAACATCCAAGTAATCTCTGAAACACCCATTGGGAAAAATATGGAATAACAATCAAAATGGGACAGATACAAAAAAAAGTGCATGAACAACAAAATAGAGCTTCTCAATACCTTTCCAACGCCACAAAGAAGACGAAATCAGAGATCATGGCAAAAAGTTATGAGCTCGGAAGCCATAAATGAACATCTAACTTCAAACAGCAATAAATGTAGCTAAATAGAAAAATACTGAAAACTAAACTGTACCCCTGGAAAGTGCTTTGAACCAGCTTTCTGGTGATATCTTGTTTTCCCGATTTTGATACTGTATGACCAAGTTATGCCAAAAAGGAAAAAAGTGCTCCTCTAGGGAAAATCAGGGCTAGGAGGGGGCTTGGAGTGCCATACGGTTGGATGACGTCACATTGATGTCAGTACTTCGCAAAGTGAAATTTGACGGCCTAGAGGCTGTTGGGGCAAAAAAATGCCCCCTTGCCGCAAAAAACTTTTCGGCTGCCGGATTCGCAAAAAATGGCCGGAATATACTCCCTCTTGTTGGAATATTCTCCGTTGGTAGTTCAGTCGGGGTCCAGGCTGAGGGTTTGGTTCGCCATAGGACCATCGACAAAGCTAGAGGGGCCCGATGGGGCTTAGTGTTGGGTCTGGTGGTGGATGGGTGGTTTCCGCCGGCATTGGTGGCCGCTTGGTGGCCGCCGGGTGGCAGGATCGCTGAAAACTGTAGGCGCCGACATAAACTTCAAGAAACATAGTTTTTTCAATTTTTTTTCATTTTTGTGCCTCAGGGAGCATGTTGGGGAGGCTATACGGTCCCCTAGGAATTTTTTTTTCCTCAAAAACAACTTTCACCAAAATCAACGAAATGAAAGGCCATCTTAGGGTTTTTGGCCGCTGCAAATGCGATGGTGAGCTTCGTTTCTACCCAAACTGCTCCGAAAAATTGGCTACCTCCAAAACTTGCAAAAAATCTCCCAGCTTGAAACCCTCATGGATCTAGCAAATGATGGCCAAAATTTGAAAAACAAAAGCCAATCCTGACTTTTTCGAGCTCTCTAAATCCAATGGTGAAGCCTGATCTGATCCAAAAAATTGCATAGATGAACTCAAGGCATGATACCCTCGAGGAATCTAGAAAAAACTCTGTAAAGATTTTCTCAAAAAATATGAGAAGGGGTTGCAAATCAAGGCTCTGATACCATGTTAGAAACCAAGATCAGACATGCAAAACAAAAAACCTTCCTTAGAAGAGAAAATCAGAAAAAGCAAAGCTATTGCAAAAATATGTGCAAATAATATTATTCAGGAATTCTTAATTACAAGATATGATTTGCTTTATAAAAGAAAAGATGCATAACCCTAATCTTATCTTGAGCAACAAGATAGCTCAACAAGATAATGATGAAAATAATTAACCTAGGAATTAAAATATTACCTAAGTAAAGTTATGCAAGTGTAATTAAATATTAATTACACCAACAGTCCAAAAATGTGTAAAATCTCCTCATGTTGGTACAATCCATAGCATCCATGAAATAAGATACAAACTGATTGTGTTGTGTGGGGGCTTCTCCTTAGATCATTTATGGCCCACTCCTATTGGACCTTTACCACCCCATGGAGACTTGTTCTAGAAGGCCTACTATAGGTACAATATGGGAGTTGTGGCCCCTAATGCTATCTTTCCAACTTCTTGCCATGCCATTTCCACGAAGGCTTCTATGTGTGTACAACAATGTCCTTCATCTTCTATGTATTCTTCTTCAAAGGTTGTATACAAGTAGACTCTCACACATAGACCTTCTTCCTCTTTTGTGCTTTCACAACCCTCGGTGGTGTCCTAGGTTCCTTATACTATACCCAACATAGGAAAAGGAAAGGAACCCATGTTGATGAAGTCTAAATTGCAGCCTTCCAAATCTTGATCTTGCCCACAATTCCCCGACTCACCCTCTACAGTAAGGGAAAATAGGTTTCTAGAGTTGGCTCATTTTTTGTTGCTCTTGCATCTTGGCCCCCGAGGCCTCTTCCCATTCCTCCACCTACTCCCAAGGTAGCAAAAGGAAATTAGCCTATGGTCGAGATCCCTATCTCTATTTTTGTAGCTCCTCTTGTTCCTCCTCAAGAGTCCTCTTTTTTCTGGTAGCGGCTATGAAGACTACTCCTCCAATGTAGTAGGACACCCTAGAGTCTTCTCAAGATGCTATTATTGGTGCTCATATCCATCAGAACCAAATTGCATGTGAGTGTAAATGTCATCGACGGACATTAGCCTGAGAAGGTGAGGCCTTAGAAAAGGTTGAGGATGAACCTTCTTCTCCTACTTGAATGATTTTGCTTCTATCTCTACTCATGATTTTGTTCCCACCAACTCCAATTTTGTCCCTACTTCTATTCCCATCACCTTTTTCTTGCTTTCATCTTCCTCGATAGATCTCGATGAACCTCACCTTAAGAGGGTGCAAGTGTTCACTACTCCTTTGGAGCCTCCCTTGATCACCTCTTTACCTGATCTTCCTCCTTTTCCCAAGTCCGTAGACATACCTCACACAAAGGTCATATCTACTATGGCTCCTTCTCCTTCTCATTCTTCTTCTAGTATGAGGATCACACATTCTCCTCTTAAGGATAAATTAGAACATTTCCTCTCTCCAAAGGATAGTCAAAAGAAATCCTCTTCTTCCTCTTCTTCTCGTTCTAGTCTGGTATGTTCTGTTTTCATGACAAAAAAATATCTTGTTTTATTGGAGCTTGTCATTGCTCCTCTTTGAAAGGTCAAAAATGACTCCCAGTTCATCCACCTCCTTTAGCACATTCACTGCATAGTCTCCCGAGAAGTGCATGTTTGACTTGTTCAAGGGCATTCCCACCCTCTCCTCCATATTTTCTAAGTCAATGATGTTAGCCTCATAGGAGATTATCGATGAGGACATTTAGGAAGCCTTCTCCTTAGCTCTTGTTGCAAGAAAAACACCTGATATTGCTCTCATTTTCCCTCCCCTACAAGTTTTTCCTCTTTCCCCTTATAATGATCTGGATTGAGAGCAATATGACTTGTTAGAGGTCTTAGACTAGAGCAGTACCTCTTCTTTATCTTTGGATTAGCTTTGTGTATTTGTTTGTGTTCCCCTGTGCTTGTCTATTAATGTTTGTCCTCTCATTTGGAGGACCCTTGATGTACCCTTTTAGGTACTTGGATACATGAGAGAGAATATGTTGGTAAGAATTCTTCTATTTGTCGTAAAATTTGACTTTTTCATGTCAAGAATGATACAAAGCATTAGGACATTTAGGCCTCTTCCATGTTGACCTAATTTTTTAGTTGTCTTCATATGCTCTTCTTCTCATTTCAATCTATTTAGGGGGTGATGATAGTTCATATGATTTACACTATATATATTTACATTTATTATAAGTTCTAACCTTGAATAATTGGATCCCCCCTGTGTTTTTTGTATGTTTATCTCTACCTTTTCTTAATTTTATGGATTCTATGTGTTATCCCTCATGTGATAACATTCCATGAGTACATCTTGTTGGAACATAACTATCTATTGAGAGGGGGGGTGAATGAGTTGATCAATTAAAACTTTTCTTTTAACCCTTGTTATGCAGATTAAGAAAATATGCAGAGATCACACACAACAATACTCATAACACTAGATATATGTGGAAACCCCAATATGGGAAAAAACACTGTGAGAAATATTGCTAGGATCTACTGTCCTAATCCAACCTCACAATAGAATCTCATTTATTACAATGTTTAATGGCACTAACCCTAAGGAGACACCAATCCTCTAATTTAAGAGCACCGACTCTAAGGAAGCACCCAATTCCTAATCTTAGCACCAACCCAGCTATTTGATGGCACCAACCAATCAGATTTACAATGAAATTATGTGGAGCAACAACTCCAGTTACATATGATTTAAATGAATCCAATTCTACATTATAGACTCAATATGCAACTACTCAATTTTTTCTTTTCTTTGCAAGCATTTCCTTTCCTTTGTTCACTCTTCTCCTAACACACTATGTTCTCATTGAATGCATACACACTTCTTCATTCTTCAACACACACAAACCTTATACATTGCTGTAAATGTAATAAAATATTCTATCAAATTGAGAGACTAAGGGTTCTAAAGAGATTCTAATTGTAAGAATTCTACTAAAATTCTAAGTCAGATTTTCGATTTCCAGATTTTATTTATACTGGATGTGCTTATTGTAGAACATTAATAATTTTTATGTTTTGCATATCAAGAGTGGAATCACCTTTTGTATGTAAGGAGACCCGCCTCCAAGGGATGCGTCTCTTGAGAGGATGTGTCTCCACACATGGAGACACATCCGCTCAAGGGACGTGTCCCTTTGGGAGTGCGGGTTTCTCTTACAACCGATAATCATTCAGTTAAACAAACTTAGCATATACACCCTCACACATGGAGGATATATTATATGAATTCTAAATTTTATCCAATACGAATTTTGAACATCATTTATATAAATTCAATTTTATACATGCTTTATAAAATTTTATTTTTATTTATTTCTAGAAATATTAAACATGAAGAGCAATTGATCTTATATAAATGATGATTATGCTTATAGCAATCATCGTTTATATTTGACCTAAGCTACCATTCATCAACACTCCCTCTTAGCTAGGGAAGATATTTCAAATCAAATAAGTGGAGATATCACCTTTACACGTGATATCAAAGATATGATATGTTTTCTCAAAGTTGTCAAGTCACATGACATTCTTCATAACACATCTTCATTATGGTATGTGCACTAACATCAAGTCACATGATGTCTACCATAATTCATGGCTTATCCACGGATATAAATATCCACCATGATTATCTCTTAAGGATCACAATGATCTTCAGATGATATCAAGTCCCATGATATCCATCAAAGTGTCCAAGAGATACTATCATGACATGTCCATAGATATCAAGTCACATGATATCTATCATGATATTTTATCATTGTAGAGTCGTTACTTTATAATTTCAAATACAAGTGTTCATTATTAGAAAGATCGTCACCTTTCAATAATGTACATAGGGGGAGTAGGCCCATAAAGTCATGGAGTCACACACATGACAAAAGAGTTTACACATTAAACATCTTTATATATTAGTACAATTTTATAAACAATTTGTATTTCAAACATAAATAACAAATTACATTTCAACCATACCAAGTTTCTTCCTGAAGTGCTCTACCTTGATTCGGGAGAGAGGCTTGGTGAGAATGTCTGCAGTTTGATCATTTGTACTAATATACTCCAACTGAATCACTTTCCTTTCCACCATATCTCTTACATAATGATAGGGGATCTCAATGTGCTTAGATCTATCATGAAAGACAAGATTTACAGAGAGTTTGATGCAATCTGATTATCACAATGAATAATTGTAGGATTCAAGGGCTCACCAAAGAGTCCTACAAGCAATTTACGAAGCCAAACTGCTTCTCTTGCTCCCATTGAGGCTGCAATGTATTCAACTTCTGTTGAGCTCTGTGCAACTGAAGATTGTTTTCTACAAATCTAGGAGATCATAGCTGATCCTAAACTAAATCAACATCCTGATGTGCTTTTCTGATCGGTTACACTTCCAGCCCAGTCTGAATCAGAGTACCCATGTAGATCTAGTTGATCATTCTTGTAAAGAAGACCATATCCAATAGTGCCTCGAAGATATCTCAAAATATGTTTCATAACCATTAAGTGAATTTCCTTTGGCTCACACATGAACTGGCTGAGAACATTCACTGCATAGCAAATATCAGGTCTGGTGTTAACCAGATACATCAAGGATCCAATCATCTGTCTGTAAAGGGTTGGGTCTGCACACTTGGATTCTGCTGCTACTTCTTTCAATTTGTGAAGGTTGGTTTCCATAGGTGTAGACATTGGTCTACAATCCAACATTCCATATCTCTTCAGAATATCAATAGTATACTTCCCTTGGTTTAGTATAATGCCCTCTGATTTCTGCCATACTTCTAAACCTAGGAAGTAGTGTAGAATGCCCAAGTCTTTCATGTCAAATTCAGAAATTAGATCTTGCTTCCCTTGAGCAATGAGGTGATCTTCTCCTGTTATCAGTAGGTCATCAAGATATAAAATAATTATTAGCATATCACCTTTGATTACCTTGAAGTAGAGATTGGATTCAACATCATTCTTGGAAAATCCTAATCCCAAGAGATAGCTCTCAATTCTTTCATACCAGACCCTGGGAGCCTGTTTAAGTCCATAGAGGGCTTTCTTAAGTCTGCATACATGTGAGTCAGGTTTATGTATCACAAAAACTTCAGGCTATTCCAAATAGAATTCTTCTTCAATGGTTCCATTTAGGAAGGCAGTTTTCACATCCATTTGATGGATCTTCCAACCTTTAGCTGCTGGAATGGCTAACACTGCTGTCACTGATGTGTAACGAGAAACAGGTGCAAATGTTTCTTCGTAATCAATGCCTTCGTTTTGAGAAAAACCTCTTGCCACAAAATGTGCTTTATGTTTTTCTATACTGCCATCAGCAACATGCTTGATTTTGAAGAGCCATTTGGAAGAGACAACATATTTATCTTTTGGTCTAGGCACTATATCCCATACATCATTCTTTAGAATAGATTGATATTCCTCTGTCATTGCATCCTTCCATGCTTGATGTCAAAAAGCTTTTGTAACACTGATAGGTTCTGAGTTTATGATGTTGTTCATTAGAGCAACATAGCTAGAGAAACGTTTGGGTCTTTTACTCTCCCTGAACGTTCCTTTGGGTGCTGCATGATCCTCTGCTTCTTTGATCATCTTCATGTCCCAAAGTGGTCTCTTTCTGCTATTGTCATTTGAATTCTCATTTGAAGTAGAAGGAAGTTCATGTGGCTTTTCCTCAGGATGCTCCCTTTGAATCTCAGGAGTAGGTTCCATTTTAGGTACTCTAGGGGAATAGGTTTCTGTCTCACTAGAACTTCTTGCCCTCTTGAATGCAATGTCTTCTTCAAAGATAACATCTATGCTCAATTCAATTTGATTCTACCTGGGTATGAATATCCTGAAGGCCTTGGAGGTTTCACTATATCCCATAAATATCCCTTTCTTTCTGGAAGGTTCAAGTTTGAATCTCTTCTCCTTGGGTACATGAATATAGACGGGGCAACCAAAAATCCTAAAGTGACTAATGTCAGGTTTTATGCCGGTGAAGGCTTCTTCAAGAGTTTTGTTATCAAGATGAGAATGAGGATCTATTTTGGATGTAGACAGCAGTCCTAGAGGCTTCTGCCCAGAAAGAGGTTTCAATGTTTTGGTCAAGCAACATTGCTTTGGCAACTTCTACAATGATTCTATTTTTTCTTTCAGCAACCCCATTTTGTTGAGGGTTGTAGGCCACTGTGAACTCCCTCTTAATTCCAACACTCATGCAGAATTCCTTAAAAATTTCAGAGGTGTATTCTTTCCCATTATCTGTCCTTAAGGTTTTTATTTTCTTCTTGGAGAAGTTTTCTGTAAGTGCTTTGAACGCTTTGAACCTTTTGAGGATTTCTATTGACTCTTTACACTTAAGGAAATAGATCCAGGTTTTCCTAGAGAAGTCATCTATAAATATGACATAGTATAGAAATCCTACTTTAGAAGGTACAAACATGGGTCCACATAAGTCAGAGTGAACTAGATCTAATACATTTAGGGTTTTGCTCAAACTATTGGGAAAGGATCCCTTTGTATTCTTTCCTAAGGCACAACCTTTACAAGTTCCTTCATGAGATGGTTTTAACTTAGGTAAGCCTGTTACAAGTTTTTCCATAGAAGGTAGGGCATGAAATGAAGGTGTCCTAATCTTCTATGCCAAATCTCATTTGACTCAAAGGTGTCAAGGGTAAGGGCTTGTTTAACTTCAGTGCAAAGTTTGTAAAGGTACCCTTGTCTTACAACTATGGTTTGGGCTTTCTTGATAGTTGAGTTTTTAGGCCATGCTATAACTTTTCCATCCATAAATGTAACCCTATATCCATTGTCTTCAAGGGCAGAGATGGATATTAGATTCCTCTTTATTCCAGGTACAAATAAGACTCTAGTGAGTTGAAGGGAGAGACTAGATTTCAATGTGATGGAACAAGTTCCAACCCCTTTTACTTGATGTGTAGAGTCATCCCCAATTGTTACATCTTCATCAGACTCTTTAGTCATAGTGTCTAAGTGTTCTCTAAACCCTGTGATGTGCC
>VDFB02261256.1:0-80401 GCA_007258455.2 Sequoia sempervirens | reverse complement strand
TAGAAGCCATTTTCAGTCACTTATATACATTAAAAAAATACAAAAAACATATTGCATTTCATTTCAAATCATTTGGTAGTTGCCTAGTACCATTTGAAAATAATTTAAACTTCATTGAAACATCAAAATAAACAAACTGAAATCATTACCAACAAGATAGAAGGTTGCAAGCAAAGTGTTTGTCAAAATACCTAAGGCAAAAAATCAAAGTTTTTGGGTTAGATTTGGTAAGGCACTTTACAGTGGTATCAGAGCTAGCATTCCTGCCAGCTTGTGGGGGTTATGAACGAAGAGAATTTAGATATTCCAAATCACAACCCATTTGACATTGCCTACAACAAGTTGAAAAAAGGTTTGAGTCCATTTGAGCTCATGGAAGAGAGCAACACCCAACATATGCTTAGTGACCTTGCTAGAGGTCAACAAAAAATGGTGGAAGAGATGGCTAAAGGATGACAAGAGTTGACACAAATTCTCGCATGTCTTCTAAATAATGGAAACAACAATGGGAACAATGGGTAGAATGGTCATAATGGTGGTCATGATAACAATAGTATAGCTCAGAGCAATGCTAGGACAACTAGCAGAGTGACACCGAGGCCTCTCATGCCTCAATTCTTGGGGGGACAAGCTACTACAAATCAGGGGCAACAAGCACATGAGGAAGGATTCTCATATTATTTGAGAGTACAATTCTTTGGGAGATGAATTTCAGGTTACCATGTCAAGGGTAGAATTTTGTAATATCAAACTCATAAACATACCTAGAAATAACAATAGAGGAATCAAAATCAAGATTTACATCGAAAGGTTGGGAAACTTTCAATCGCTTCCTTTGATGGGTCAAGCAAAATGCATAGCAAGGGCTTGGGTACAGAAGTTGGATACCTATTTTCAGCTTAACCCTATGTTGGAGGTAGAAGCCATTAAGTATGCTACTCTACATTTGGATGGTGAAGTGCATGAATGGTGGTACCATGGGCTTGTCACATTGGGACATGCCAATATCACATATTATTTTGAGTTCACACAAAAATTGATAGAAAAATTTGATTAGAAGGATCCTGAACTCCATTTTAGAGAGTTAGCACAATTCAAGCAGGATGGATTAGTAGATTCATATATCATAGAGTTCCAGTGATTGACATTGATGGTGACTTATATTTCAGAGCAGTGTTTGATGATGCTTTTCATTGAGGGTCTATCTGAGCCACTTCATGGTTGGATTAAGGCTTTCAAATCATATTCCCTACAAGATGCAATCACTTGAGCTAGAGATATGGAGTACTCTACACCTAGCACAAAAAATCCTTCTAAACCCTTCACCCCTCAAAAGAACAAGGGTAAGAAGTCTTTTCAAAAGAAAGGAAACAAGAAAAGTGATCTAGATGAGTATCGCAGGGAATGCAAAATAAAGGGAATATGTTATCATTGCAAGGAACGTTGGGAGCCAGGACACTATTTCCTAGGTAAAGGCAAGGTTCATCTCATTGAGGTTAGATCTAAGGATGAGAGCAGTGATGATGAGAAACCACAGAACAATGATGACAACAACTCAAATAAGGAGCAACCCCAAAAAAAGGGCAAGAGTAGTACTATAGCTACTCTTTTAGGCACACCCAGATTCAACTCTTTTAGAGTTAGAGGTGTTTTACAGGGACATCACATAGCAGTGTTGATTGATAGTGGGGCCACCCATAACTTTATTGATGCATCCCTAGTAGCAAAGCAAAAGCTACCAACATAGGACTTTGAGGGATTTAATGTGATGGTGCAGATGGTTATAATATGACATGCACTCAGAGGATTCCCTAGTTGCCTATTACTTTGGGAAATTATATGGTCATTGATGACTTCTATGTGGTGGATTTGGGTGACACTCATGCTATACTTGGAGTTCAATGGCTACATTCTTTAGGAAAATACACACTGAACTTTCAGACCATGGAACTCAAGTTTAGGGCAACAAATGGGCAGCGAGTCATGCTTAGAGGCATTGCTAGTGGTTCAACTAAGGTTGTGTTTGCAAAACACATGGAGAGAATCTTTTGACATGATGACATAGCTTGGGTAGTAGAGTATTTGATTACCACTAAGGGAACTCCAAATTCAGGACAACCATATCACATTAACATCTAAGAGCTTATTGACAAACATGATAGGGTGTTTGGAGAGATACCTCTAGGGAGGCCACCTGATAGGGGTTTTGAGCATAATATTGAGTTGGAAGAGGGGGCCAAACCAGTCATCACCACCCCCCTATCATCATCCTAAGAAATTTAAGGATGAAATTGAGAAAGCAATCAAGGAATTGCTTAAGATGGGACACATTAGACTGAGTTCTAGTCCATTTGCTTCTTCTATGGTCTTGGTAAAGAAGAAGGATGGAACCATGCGAATGTGCATTGACTATCAAGCTCTCAACAAGAAAACCATCAAAAATAGGTACCCCATACCCAGGATAGATGAGTTGTTGGATGAACTTCATGGGGCAGTTTACTTCTCAAAGATTGATCTTAGTTCAGGGTACCATTAGATCAAAGTCAAAGAGCAAGACATACACAAAACATCGTTTTGTCGTCATTATGGGCACTATGAGTTCCTGGTCATGCCATTTGGTTTGAAAAACACACTTGCCACATCTCAGTCCTGCATGAATCATATATTCAATAGGTAGTTATGTAAATTATTGTTGTTCTTTGATGACTTGCTCATATACAACAAGACTTGGGAGGAGTATTTGAGGCAGCTTGATGAGATCTTGTATATCATGGAGGAGTAGTATCTTTATGTGAAGGCTTCAAAATGTGAGTTTGGTCAGAGAAATATTGTATTTGGGGCATGTGATCAGTGCATACAAAGTGTAGGTCCATCGAGAGAAGATACAAGTGATACTTGATTGGCCACCACCTAGGAATCTCACAAATTTGCAAGGTTTCTTTGGATTGTGTAGTTACTATAGGCGGTTTGTGAGGGGATTTTTATAGTTGGGAGCACCTTTGACAGATTTGACCAAGAAGGGTGCATTTAGTTGGTCAGTTAAGGCACAATGAGCTCTTGATAATCTCAAGGAGGTGATGAGTAGTTGCCCAATATTAACACTTCCAGACTTCACCCGACCCTTTGTACTTGAGTGTGATGCTTCGAGTGAAGGAATAGGGGCAGTTTTGATGTAAAACCATCATCCCATAACATTTGAGAGCCACAAGTTGCGGGGACTAGAGAGACTATACTCCATCTACGATAAGAAGATGCTCACCATTATGCATGCTTTGGTGAAGTTCAAGTAGTATCTAGTTGGAGGGAAATTTGTGGTGAGGACCAACCACAATAGTCTTAGATATTTTTTGGAGCAGAGGGATTTGAATGAGAGACAACAAAAGTGGATCATCAAGATACAGGTATATGATTTCGATATAGAGTATGTGAAGGGAAAGAAATTTTTTGTTGCAGATGCCCTTTCCAGGAGACCCACTTGCTCACTTTTTGAGATTTTTGTAGATTGGAAATCCCTCTTGTTGGTAGAATACTCCAAGAATAAGTTTGATTGTGAGTTGATGGATGGATTGATACATGATGGTATGTATCAAGTAGTGGATGATGTGATTTTCTAAAAGGATATGAAAGTCTCGACTAAAGGAGAAGATATTGCAGGCTTCTCATGACACTCCCCTAGCAGGCCATTGGGGCTATTTCAAAACCTACAGACAGGTCAAAGAGAGGTTCTTGTGGAAGGGCCTCAAGGATGATGTGTTGAGACATGTTAGGGAGTGTGTGACTTATCAACAGAACAAGTCTGAGCGTACACATCCAACTATATTACTGCAACCATTACCTATCATAGAGCAGAAATGGGAGAGTATTTATATGGAATTCATCATAGGTCTACCCAAGGTGCATGGGAGAGATAGTATTTTTGTGGTGGTAGATCGGTTGACGAAGTATGCTCATTTCTTCGCTATTTCGACTGAGTAGAGAGCTCCATAGGCGACTGAGATATTCTTTAGAGAGATTTTCAGATTGCATGGGCTACCTAGGTACATAGTCAGTGATAGGGATAGTAGATTTTTTATTGCATTATGGCAGGAGCTATTTAGGTTGGCAGGTACTGAGCTAACTACCAACACGAGTTGTTACCCTCATATAGATGGACAAACTGAGATTGTGAACAAGTGGATTGAGGGATACTTGCACAACTACATTGCAGGGTAGTAGTGGGCATGGATTAAGTGGTTGCACTTGGGTTAGTATTGTTATAATACCACTTACCATATGTCCATTGGGATGAGTCCTTTCTGAGCTTTGTATGGATATGATGCACCATCATTTATGGAGTTGGATTTTGGAGAGAGAAGGGCCCTTAAGGCCAAGGATTGGATTCAAGAGAGTCAGGATATCTTGAGAGCACTCAAGGATAACCTACAAGTGGCACAAAATTAGTAAAAGACATATGCTGATAGACACAGGGTTGAGCGTAGTTTTGAGGTTGGTGATTTGGTATACCTTCGTTTGCAGCCCTATAGACAGTCTTCTCTTAAGAAGAGCGAAGTTGAAAATCTCAAGCCCAAATTCTATGGAACTTATAGGATTATCAAGCGGGTTGGAGAGGTAGCATATGAGTTGGAGCTACCAAAGAGCAGCAAGATTCATAATGTATTTCATGTTTTGTGCCTTAAAAAGGCATTGGGTCAGTAGGTTATGTCTTCTTCAGAGCTTCCACCATTGAATGAGGAGGGACAATTGGTCCTGGTCCCTAAGGAGATCACAAACACTCGAGAGAGGAGGTTGAGGAATAGGGTGGTGAAAGAGTATTTGGTGAGATGGAGAGATTTGCTAGCCGATGATGCCAAATAGGAGAATGAGTAGATTCTACAACACCTGAGCTTGCAATTGCTTGAGGACAAGCAATTTTGGGAAGGGAGGACTATAATGTCCCCTTCTCAGTAGCCACTTGGATATTATTTTAGCCTTTGTTTATTCTCGAAGGCTAAAAGGAGAAATAAGGGAATACATTATTAAATTAATTATTTGTAAAGTTATCTCAAAAATATAATATCATAAGATGACTTTATATTTAACTAATTGAATAGTTAAGTGACTAAAAATACAATAATATCAAAAAGTCATTTAAGAAAATAAAATAATATTTTATTCTAGGAGCTTCTTGGAGGTGATTGTAATTTCTTTAAAAGGAGCTTTTGGAGGACATTTTCAATCATATCTTGAGTTTGCATTTTCACATACCAGCATTGGTGAAGCTTGATTGCTCGAGGATTTGAAGACTCTAAGGTGCCGATTTCGATTGTGAAATATCAACCCTAGTTGGATTTGGTGGGAGATACTTCAGTCTCTTAAATTGGAGCAAAATTTTGTGTCCCTTGGCCAATTTTTGGATTAATTAGAAGAAATCAATTTTGAAGAGCAATTGCAGATTGGTGTGAAGTTACTTTAGTTGGAGATTATTGGATATTTTTGCTTTGAGGAGTTTGTAGTTTAGGAAATACACTTTCAAATTTTTGTGGCATCAATTTGTGAAGTTCGATTTGAGCATATAAAGGTAGATTTTGGTAGAAGGGAAATCGTAGTCACAAGCCAATTGATTTTGTTGTATGAGGGATGAATTGACAAATATATTGTTGGTGCGATTTTCACATATTCAGCTAGTTCCAAGACATGGTCACCTTCATTACTTGGCACACCCATATATGGTGCAATTTTGCTTAGGAGGATAGGGAAAAATATAGGCAAATATTTAATGGAGTTGTTGGGCAGCATAGAGGTCAGGCACAACATTATGGAGTGAAGATAACTAGCATGTGAGGAGAATTGAATTATCTTGTGTAGTTGCCACATCAAACCATGTTCTCTAATTTACATTTGTATTGCATTGGAAGTCATGAAAATGTATGTAGATGATTTGTTGTCATAAGTAGTCCAATATAAACTTGAATTTCAGTCAATTTCATCAATAGTAGTTGTTGTCCCAAGGCAACAATATTGCATGGTAGTTTTCAGTCATACTATGATAGTTGATATAGGAGGAAATCTGAGTTGGCATCACTTGTATTCCCTTCCCAGCACTGTATATAATTGAAATTATCAAATATAATAAGTTTGAGGTTGGCTGCAAAATGTTTGACAAAATGCCAAGTAGTTGTACTTTCGTATCAACATTTATAGTTTGCATACAAAGTGTTTCACTTAATGTCTAGTAGTTGTAGAAGTCATTTTCAGTCACTTATATGCATTAAAAAAATACAAAAACATATTGCATTTTATTTCAAATCATTTGGTAGTTGCCTAACACCATTTGAAAAGCATTTAAACTTCATTGGCACCAAGAAACATCAAAACAAACAAACTGAAACCATTACCAGCAAGATAGAAGGTTGCAAACAAAGTGTTTTTCAAAATACCTAAGGTAGAAAATCAGAGATTTTGGGTCAGATTTGGCAAGGCACTTTACAACCTACAACAAACACCCCTCCTATGAGCCCCCTAATATTAAGATATGAAATATAATGAATCTAGCCCCCTATACCATAGTATGTATGTGGTATATTGTTCCTTATTTTACTAAGTAAATATCCCCCAACACACCCACATATGCTATGGAATTGGGTGGGTTGTGAATGCCCTTGGACAAAACACCTTGAAAGTGTAGATCATAGTATTGATAAACAAGATTGAAATTATTCATTAGAGAGTGTGTATTATTGGTGTTTAAGTGGTTGACTATTCATAGTCATGTTTAACCTAGGGCTAACATTAATGTATACAATAGAGCAGGGTCTTGACAATGTTTGCCTTCAAATTTAACCTCACTCACCAATTTCAACCCATTTGAAACCATATCATGGCTTACGAAACCGATAAATAATTAAAGCCAATTTCATTAACCTAGTATGGGTCAATATAATCATTTGCAAATTGAGAGAATGAGGATATAAATAATATTTCCAAATCTAAATAAAATATAGTTCACTAAGGTTATCAACAACCATTCCTTTGAACCAGTCATAATATCCAACAAAATAAAACTTTCTCATTAGAAATCACACACAACACTAGAATGTTCCTTGTTGACCAAAAAGTGAGAAAATAACTCCAAATGTTTCTATAGTCATAGATTGCATCCATAACCCTCAAGACCTTAGTTAAAAAACTATAATAACACTCTCCTCAACTCAACATAATCCCCAATCAATTATTACCTAAATTCATACTTCCTTAATCTCCTATACCAAGCTACCTTGAAATAATGTCCCCCTTTCGTACTCTTTCATCATTCTTTATTACCCATTACCACTACTCAAGACTTCATAATATCCATTTGAAACTATTAATGCCACAAAGATGAGGAATGCAAGTTATGGAGTTCATCTAGGACTTTGGAGTAGTGTGGTTGCCACTACACTAATATGTTGGGGTGAATACCACCACTCCAAACACTTGTGCATTCCCTTAGATTGTTTGTCCTACAATTTAGGGTTTTTAAAATCTTCACAATAATTTCCTTGAAATATACTCAACCATTCAAACACAAGTCTATCCAATTGAAAAGGCATAGTTAATGGTAGTAACGAGTAAATCCTCCCTCTCTTCTTTCTTTAGAAATTCTTGGGTTTAGACTAAAATTTTGGGTTAGGTAGTGGTATATCATTATTTAAATTGAGACATTTTAATTCTCAAATCCTACAATATATAAAATGACCTTGTCCCACAATCAATCAATACACATTTTGATGCAATTAGAATAAACTCAATGCTACCTACATTGATTGACATACTAGTACACTAGTTTACCTTACCATCTACCCATATCATTGCAAACCAATGAAACTATCCCCTCTCATGATGTTCTCCCTCTAACCAAGGATGGAGTACCTAATAAAACAACAAATGAATTAGTTGCATCTTATAAGTAATATTCTTAAATAGCAATACACTATTATTCAAACAAATAAAGATTATCAATATTATCAATTTTAACACATGTAGACTTAATCATTTAATCATAAAATCTAGTTTACTATTCTAATATAATTTAATCATAATGTATATAAATATATTAAAATACATCAAAAATTTATTAGTCCTAATTATTAAAAAAATTGTTTTCATTAGGGTACTACAAAAATTTTAAAGATAAAAAACCCTAAAGGGGTAAAAGAGCAAGAGGTTCATTGAAAAGAAAAGAAAAAGTACAACCCTCCTATTTAAATGAGAATAAAATTCTCTTTACATTAAAGGTAAATACATAAATAAAACCTATTCAAGATGCAAGGAAGCTAACAATAATAAATAGATAAATATGTTAAAATAAATAGAGGCTTAAAAAATTAACTAAAATAATGAAAGTATTTAGTTGGAAAATTATGATAAATGTTGGATGTTGATTCACTAATAATGAAAGGATATTAGTGATGTTTAATGAATGCTTTGGAATTAGTGAATAATTTGTTTGACATTTTGGATCACTTTTTCAACTATGAGTTTGATACCATAATTGTGGTTTTGATATGACACATGAACTTGGTTTGTGCTTGTGGGTCAAATCTTTGCCAATTTTTAGAATGCCACATTTAGCTTGTCTTGATGTTCTCGGCCTATTCCCACATTAAAAAAAAAATTCAGCATTTTCTAATTTGCATGTGGCAGGGATAATCACTCCCTTTTGTCAAACCATGTAAGGATACTAAATCAACGGATCAATAAAAGATCGAGAACAACACTCTCAAACATAAAAGATGTCTAAGATGCTTATACAATGTAGGTGCTTTGATAAATGCTCTTGATAATACATGCAAGTAGTCATGATAGCTCTATAATGCTTCTCAAAGACGATCAAATCTAACATTAAATAGGATAATTGAATGATGTCTAAAGTGACCTAAAACCACATCTTTAAATACAACTCCAAAAGTTATAAATGAAATATTTTCTACCTTGAATCGATGATGATGATAAAAAATACGTCAAATTGATCCCAAACTAGAATTTGAATTTTGAAAATAAAAAAATAATTTTACAACTACAAATCTAAACTCATCTAAAAATAAGAATAAATAAAATTAAAAATATGTACCAATTCTCAAAATACAGCATTTGTATCTCTATTATTACATAAAGACTACTTAATCGAAATGGGCCCCTAAAAAAGAACAGAGAAAAGGGACATGGGTATGCCCTTCTCACCGTTTCAAATAGCACTTCAAAAAGACAAACCACAAGTGGAGGCAAGTTGAAAGAATTCAAAAACATTTGATCACTACTAACATCAAAGTCAAATCTTCGGTTCCGTATGAGATTCTCTTGGCTGAAACTGGTATGTTCCCGTTGGAGGCATCTGCTGTCATCCGGTTAATAAGTTATTTAAAAAAAGTTGAGAACATGGATTTGCACCGCTGGCCCAAAATGGTGGTTGGGGAGGAGCTAAACCGTAGAAAGAAGACTTGGATGAAGCAAAATAGCAAGTGGTTGAACAAATGGAACATTAAACTACATGAGTGCCCCAACACTAATGCTGAGATAAAAAAGTTTGTGCTAGAAAAGTTTAGGTCTACTATGTGGACTAAGCAGGTTGGCCGTAAAAAGTCACATTATATCCAGGAGTTCAACCCCACGGGGGAGCATGATGAGAAAGACTATTTAAGGGTTACAATTAAAGGCAAGGCTAGGCTTTTGGTCGCTCAAATAAGAACCGGGTCACACCATCTTAGATGCGAGACAGGTAGGTGGGCTGTCCCCAAGGAGGCTTGGGAGCAACGAACCTGTATTTTTTGCAACAAAGGGACTGTCGAGACTGAATGGCACTTCATGATTGAGTGTGCTGCTTATGATGATATCCGTATCCAATATGAAGACATTCTGAAGGTGGACAATCTAAATGAACTTTTTAGAGAAACTAAGCTCCTCAAAACTGCTAGCTTTCTGATCAAGATCTATAATAGAAGGGCTGACATGGAAAATAAATTGAAAATGGTTAAAGTTTCGGTGCTTGGTCCCATACACTGATGGTCTCGTGGACGTCATTAAAAACCATTCATTCATTCATTCACTTCCGTTGCACATTTAGGGCAATGAAACCAGCTTATCTAGTTAACGCAAATAAAACCTTGGATAAATGTTGTAAATGGCAACTCTTTCAAACAGAACAAACGCCCGACCTCGTTTGGGAATTTCTACATGAATGTTTTTAGTCTTCAACATAATGAAGGCAAGTTTACCCTTGCATTTCTCTCGGGTATATTTTTTTGAATGAGCAGTTTGGGTTTGGCATAGACAGTGCCAAAGAAATCAAAGACCTGAAAATCGCCAGGGAAACTGAGCTTTGCTTCTCAGTTCATGGTGCGGCACTGAGAAAAATAAAGGTGAGTCTCACAAGAAAAACTTAAGGTATATATATATATTTTCATTGTTATGATTATAAATGAACTAGTTGGCCGTGGGATTCGAAACTGGAAACTGCAGCGTCTTAGGGTTTAGAATGCTTCTTAATCCGGTTAGGGTTTCATACGTACTGCGGTTTATCTTTCCTCTACAATTCAATTTGCTGTGTTTGTTAACTTATCTGCAGTTTTATTTTTTTTTTGATTTTTTTGAACATATTTAAACAATGGAGTATGATTTCTATCATGGCTCTTATGCTCCGTTCTTCGCTTGGTTTGAAATTAATGGCCAGTTAGGCTCCAAATAACGCAAAATGAAATGATTAGGTTTTGAAGAATACTAGGAGCTTTATTAACGGAAGCCTCCCGACACCTGCTTGAGATAGTAGTTGATTTTTTTTTATAGGCATTGTTATTTGTGTTCTGCATTATGCTACGGTATTGAACTTGTGACGCCCTTGCGCGTAAGCGTAACGGCTGACCTTGCACCTTCATTATTTTATTTTTAACTAAGCTTAGTTATGCCATGTATTTTTGAGTCGAGTTATTCCATATAATTTTTTAACTAAGCTCAGTCATGTCAAGACATGAGGTCTGAGTTTGGTACTCTTTTCCTGTATTGTTTTGCACTCTGTTGTTTTCTTGTGTTATCTGGATTTAGTAAATCCTGTTTTCAAGGTGGCCGTTAGCTTAGATGGAATGGTGAGGATATTATTTCCAACACCTTTTTGTTTGCATTGTTTTCTTTTTCTCAACCCTTTGTTTTCTTGCTTTGGTAAAATTTTTCTTGCGGGTGCTTGGTTGCACCGTGCCATCACTGGTTCTTATATTCTTTACTCACACGTGATGATCCTTTTCTGTTGGGTATGCCACATCCAGCGAGGTGGATACGGTATTTTAATTTAGCCCAATTTTAACACTTCTATCTTGTCTACCATGGAATTGAGCATGGGATTCTGCTTTGGAAGGAGCAATATTTTATCATTGTAGCTAGTTACATTCAACCTTTAATGGCTTTTCTGTTAGCTCTAACATTTCCAGTGGTATCCTGTATGTTCATGTAACACCATATAGAACTAAATTACTAATATCTAATGGACTTATTGAATACTGTCTGATTTCCCGTTTTGAGTTTCATTATCTGGCTAGGAAGAGTGACACAATACTACTAAGTTGTACAGATCGAGAAAATGTCACGGATAAGTGCCAACTTAATGCTTCACATTGTGGAGTGTTTCTTAAACTTTTAGATGGTCTCATCTAGTTGAGAGTGCTGATTAGAGCTTAGAATCTGCAAGAGTATGTGGTTATTGGAGCCTGTTTTGGTTCACCCAATGAATTATCCCCTTTTATTCTCTAAGAGGGAAAAGTTTAAAGGTTTGCTGTATTTTTTACGTGTGTAGAATAGCTGGAGAATCTTTCTGTTTTCAAAAACAACAGAAATACCACTTAAATATGTATTTGAGGAAAATAATACAATTTACTTTATATATATATGTATACATATACATGTACATACATATGTATACAAATGTATATACATGTATATACATATACATGTATATACATATACATATGTATACAAATATATATACATGTATCTGTATATATGTGTATACATATACATATACATGTATATCTGTATATATATATATATATATCTCATTTAAAAACTTGGTAGTTGATACATATTTCTCTAGAGCATTTGCATATTTGTGATTCTAAAATTTATTTTTTTGTTGAGATCAACCAATTGAAAACAAAAAGGCCATTAAGAGACTCTGAAATGTTGATATGCAAGAATTATGAGGATTTTTTATGGAAGTATCAAGGAATGAGTAACTAACATGTTATTTGTGCTCTAAATGTGTAAGGTAATTTTGTGAAGTGAGGACTTATATATCTTATACATTAAAAAAGTGGACATGGCATGGAGACACTTAAAAAGTGCTTATGTGTCAAGGACATTTAAGGCAAAACTCTAAGTTGCCGGTTTTGGTACAGGTTTAGATACGGGTACGCTGGTACAACGATTTTTTTTTTCTTGGGTACAGGTACGGGAGTGTATATATATATACTTTATAAATTATAAACATAATGTCATAAGCATGTTCAAAATTATAAATTTAATTATAAGAACAATGATATTCATCAGACATAAATGATAAACTATTAAACATGGGGCATTTATTTAGGAGAAATACTCTCTTAAATAGGGCATTTATGGTTTTCATTCCCTTATAAATCTTCTCAATCAGCTTTCAACCACATTTTACTGATAAATGCGAATTTAGAAAAATGTTTCAGGTTGAGCCTTAAAGGGTGAGATATTGCAAATACTGTGAACTATACTTCTTTGGGAAAGTACTAACATAAAAACATAGCTTTCTTAAAATTCACTTCTTTGTAAGCGATGATTCATTGATCCCATATATTTGAGAGTTACATCTAAGTTACAATGTGAATTGGGCACTGGAGGGGCTACTGCAGGTGAGATGTAGATTTTATATAATAAAAATGCATCTATTGACACAGATATCAAAGCTAAGAACAGATGTATAATAAACCTTCAGCTGAGAAGCAGTGAAAATTAGTCTGAAAAGAGATGTCAAAGACAACATGTACTAAAATAATTCTGAGAACATCAAGGGAGTATAGCAAACCCAAGATGTTAAGGGTTTCAATTTGTTTTCATTTAGATTATTCATCCCCTGTTGATGTCTATGAAATCCTTCTAACTCAATCCAGCAATTGTAAACCCCATTCGCTGTGGGTTTGGTTAGAGGTCCTCCCTAGGTCCCCAGGTTCTCTGTGGGTCCTTCTGTGAAGGACCCACAGAGAACCCGGGGCCGAGGGAGGAACCTTGGCCGAACCCACAGAGAACCAGAACCAGAACCAGAACCAGAAAGTATTTTGCTGGGTACGGGGGGGTAAATAGAAGAACCCGGTAACTTAATTATTGTCAAAACTTCTTGAGGAATGTCTGCAATGTACTGACAACTTAGAGGGTGTAATGTTTATGCAGATGTCTATCAGTCTCTGTAAATAGCTATACTCAGAAGTAGACCATAAAATTATGAAGCAATGATTATGAAGAAAATTTGTTTGTAGTTTCTCAAATTGAATGCTTACGACCATAACACAGTGCATGTTACTTGATGCATGCAAAATTTTAACTTTAGATTGGTTGGGTGAAGACCAAATGTTCAAATGTGAAACATATTCCCTTCTTACATGAACTGGTTATACTAGAGTGGGACAAGAGGCTTAACCTTAAGTTTTGGCTATTTGTTACCGAATACATGAGCTTGCTTCATTTGCATGGTGAGCCAAGCATTTGGTTCTTCACTTTGAAATAGGCCTGAAGAAAAACTTAAATATCTTGATGAACAGTAAATGACTGTCGAACCTTGTGAAAGTTTGGATTGGCTGGTGTAACATACACCCCTGATTTTTTTTTTAAGTTCACTGTTTGCTGTGTGTTTGTTTGCTGATATGTTTGTGTATGTTCTCAATGTGTATACATCACATTATATATTGCAAAACAAGAAGAGAGTTAGAAGATAATAACACCATTCACAGCAGATTGCAACATATTGAAGTAACAATATTTTCAGATTGAAATCAGAATAATTACAATAAGTTATTAGACCTGATATATGAAGTTTCAGTCATGACAGTGGCCTTCAACTGCAGCAACGATCAACACCCAAGCATTTGGCATTCAAACACCTTGTTCTCCAATGCTCAGACCTCAATATTAAGACCTCAGTGTTCAACAACAGAAGGCCATACACGTGCTGTTCACAGACTGAAGTTTTTGCAGCAACAAGGGTATCCCATTGAAAAGTTCGATCTGCTCTAGAAATTCAAATTCTTCACCAAAAAATGCAAGTTAGCACTTGATAGAATCGCCATTTAGAAGGGTCATTCAATGAATCAATACCCATTTTGAAATCTTAGTCCATCTCAGAGCTATGAGCAAAAACATGGGTTTAGGTCCAGAAAGATATAATGATTAGAAACACACCAAAACCTCAAATAAACCACACCAAACTGAAAGCTAAACAATTCCACACCAAAACAAGGAGAAACTCCTCAAAAGAACTGGAGAATCTTCATTTTCAATCACCAAATTCCTCTGAAAATTGAACTCTGATAAGCTCTATGTGATCCTTGCTGTAGAATCACTTACAATCTGACTAGGGTGGATATTTCACCACCGAAATCAGCCCAAATGACGGGGGTTTCCGTCCTCAGTTCGCAACCCAAGCAATCTGGTAGCAATCCAACAACATTCTATTATGTTGCCAAAGTGAAGATATCCAAATGAGAGCCAAAATGAGATTATAAAGAGATTAGGGTGATTGGACTTGAAAAGTTTCTCAATTCCCTCCTAAAACCCACGCCCTTCCTTTCATTTGAAAATTTAAACATTTTAAATTCCTCTTCACCCTTGGGCGTCCCACACCAGAAGAATATAATATTAATAAACCTTTTAAAAACAACTTTAAGTTGTACGCCTAGGCCCAAGGTGTTTTTTGAATGACCACTCACCCCCTCAACTTAAGTTTATAAAATAACTTTATAAAACAACTTAAGTGACTGAATAAAACAATTATCAAATACTTCAACCTTAGGCTCTCCAAACCATATGAGAAATAATACTGTTGCGTACATATTGGCTTGGGACCAACTCCCAAAAATGACTTACTATAAATAGCATTGCTAAAAATATTAAGTGTACACCAAACGCCAAACCGAGCAAAACTAAAGACCACTGAAGAGTGCTGTGACCAATTGAAGATGACAACCTCATGACAATCCGCCCTTCCTAAGATTGCTTGCCCTCAAGCACTCGCAACTCAGGATGTTGTAATATCTGCTCTCTCCCAAGTAGCATCCTCCACTGGCAAATTCTTCCACTTAATCAAATACTCCTTGACCATCCTTCTTCGCAGTGTATGCGCTCTGATCTCCAATATAGCCTCAGGGATCAAAATCAACTTGCCTTCCTCATCCAAAGGAGGCAACTTTGTAGAAGGAACCACATTCTGACCAAGTGCCTTCTTAAGGTGAGAAACATGAAAGATGTTATGCACCTTGTTCTCGGATAGCTCCAACTCATAGGCCACCTCTCCAATCCTCTTGATACCTCTGAAAGGACCATAGAAACGAGGCTCAAGCTTTTCTGACCCACTCTTTTTGAGAGTGGACTGCCTGTAGGGTTGCAATTGCAAATAAACCATGTCTCCAACCTCAAAAACATGTTCAATGTGGTGCTGATCAGCATATAGCTTTTGCTGATTCTGAGCATGCTATATATTTTCTCTCAGAGACCTCATGATGTCCTGACTCTCCTGAAGAAGATCTCTGGCTCTAGGCAGCCTGCAATCTCAGAAAAGTAAATCAACAAAATTGGGAGCTTCGTAACTATATAATGCCATAAGTGGAGACATCCGAATAGACATATGGAAAGTAGAGTTATAGCAATACTCTCCTAGGTGCGACCCATGCCTTCTACTGCCTTGAAACATAGTTGCATAGGTATCCTTCCACCCACTTGTTCGCCACCTCAATTTGCCCATCAGTCTGAGGGTGGTAATTAGTGCTAGGGATCAGCTCCGTACCACATAATCTGAATAATTCCTACCAAAACAAACTCATGAACTTGCTGTCCCTGTCACTAATGATGGTCTTGGGTGTCCCGTGAAGCCTGAATACCTCCTTGAAAAATAAATTTGCCACGTGTACTGCTGTAAATCGTGTTGATATGGCAAAAAAGTGAGCAAATTTAGTCAATCTATCCACTACTACATAAATACTATCTTTCCCCTACACCTTTGGAAGCCTTGTGATGAAATCCATCGATATGCTTTCCCATTTCTGAGTAGGAATGGGAAGGGGTTGCGATAGACCAGTAGGATAAGTATGCTCATTTTTGTTCTGTTGGCATACTTGGCACTCATAGACGTACTTGAGTATGTCATCCTTTATCCCTTTCCCTGAGAATCTCTTACGGATCTGCCTATATGTCTTATTATATCCGGGATGACCAACCATCAGAATGTCATGGAAAGCCTTAAATATGTGCACTCTCACCTTAGAATCAGGAGTCAACCATATTCTATCCTTGTAATAAATGAGGCCATCCCTCACCTAGTATCTATCATCTTGTAAAGACCTATCAAGAATGCTGTTTGCTAGTGCATTCTTAGCATAATCAGACTATTTTTTCTTTCCAATCTGCTGCTATGACTGAAATGAAGTTCAAATGTGGTCTTCTGGACAAAGCATCAGCCACTACATTCTTTTTCCCTTTGAATGTCAAAGTCATATCCCTGAAGTTTACTTACCCATTTCTGCCACCTCTCATTAAGATCCCTCTGATTAAGAAAATACTTAAGGCTGTTATGATCCGTTTTCACTACAAATCTACCCCCAACAAAGTATTGTCTGAGCTTGGCAAGTGCATGAATGATTGCCAACATTTCCTTATCATAAATAGAGTAAGCTCTCTCACCACCTCTCAACTTCCTGCTCTCAAAAGCTAATGGGTGTTTATTCTGCATGAGGACTACACCTATGCCTTCACTTATGGCATCACACTCAAACGCAAAAGGCTTAGAAAAGTCTGGAATAGCGAAGATTGGACACGTGCTCATCAATTGCTTAAATCTATCAAAGGATTGTTGCGCTAATTCAGACCATTCAAATGCCCTCTTTTTAGTTAAATCAGTAAGTGGGGCAGCCAACTGTGAAAATCCCTTGACAAACCTTTTGTAGAAACCACAAAGCCCGAAAAATCCCTTCAACTGTGTAAGGTTTGTAGGTGGAGGCCAATCAAGAATAGCCTTGATCTTTTTAGGATCAACGCTAACTCTCTTTGAGCTGATAATGTGTCCAAGATACAACTTTGTCATACCAAATTCACACTTGGAATCCTTAGCAAACAAAGATTTAGTCTCCAAAATACTCAACATCTCATCTAAGTGTCTCAAGTGCTCCTCCCATGATCTGCTGTAAATAAGAATATCATCAAAAATTATCAAGACAAACTTATGCAACTACTGTTTGAAGACTTTGTTCATGCAAGACTGAAATGTAGCAGGGGTGTTAGTCAATCTGAAGGGCATATCAAGGAACTCAAAATGTCCATAGTGGCATCTGAATGTTGTTTTCTCGATGTCCTCCTCTCTAACTCTGATTTGGTGATAACCAGACATCAAGTCTATCATAGAAAAATAGACTGCTCCATGTAGCTCATCAATTCGTGGGATGGGATATCTATTTTTAATAGTCTTCTTATTGAGTGCCCTATAATCTATGCACATGCGCATAGTCCCATCCTTCTTCACTAGCACCACTAGAGAAGCAAATGGACTCTTACTTAACCTGATATGATCCATGTCCAAAAGCTCCTTGATTGCCTTTTCTATCTCGTCCTTGTGTCTCTTAGGGTGCCTGTATGGTGTAGTGATAACTGGTTTAGTCCTCTCCTCTAACTCAATGATGTGCTCTATGCCTCTGTTAGGTGGCCTCCCAGGAGGTATACTGCCAAAAACCTTGCTTCGCTTAGAGAGCAAAGCCTGTATGTCGGGTGGATAGGAACGTTTCTCCTCCTCTGTAACCGAGGGCATGACTAGACACTTTGTTGCCCACTCCACCTGATCATGTCTGAAAAGCCTCTCCATACGCTTGTAAGAAACAACATGAGGCCCTCCGTTAGATATGATCCATGTCCAAAAGCTCCTTGATTGCCTTTTCTATCTCGTCCTTGTGTCTCTTAGGGTGCCTGTATGGTGTAGTGATAACTGGTTTAGTCCTCTCCTCTAACTCAATGATGTGCTCTATGCCTCTGTTAGGTGGTCTCCCAGGAGGTATACTGCCAAAAACCTTCCTTCGCTTAGAGAGCAAAGCCTGTATGTCGGGTGGATAGGAACGTTTCTCCTCCTCTGTAACCGAGGGCATGACTAGACACTTTGTTGCCCACTCCACCTGATCATGTTTGAAAAGCCTCTCCATACGCTTGTAAGAAACAACATGAGGCCCTCTGTTAGATATCCCTCTCAACACGACGTTCTTACCCTTTGATTTAAACTTCAGCTCTAAGGTTTGAAAATTGAGAGTGATTTCTCCTAGGGAATGCAACTACTGGATGCCCATCACTACATCTGTGTCCCCAATGCCAACCACATAGAAGTCATCTTTGAACTTGTGGTTACCCAACTGGATGCTAAGCTGTGGAATCATCTGAGTGCAATTAATGGTGAAACCGTCTGCAACCATCACTCTAAACCATAGTAACGAGACGCAGACGCGGCTCAAACTCGGCGAGGGCGACTCAGCGTAGGACTCGGCAACTCCGGACGTGGATGCGACGCAGACGCGGCAAAATGAAAAAAAGTTGAAAAACCCTAGAAATTTAGAGATTTTTAAGGATTTAAAACTTGTTTCAAGCACCCTTTATTGAATACAACACAAATAAAAGCAAATTTGATCACATGCACAAGTATACAACACTTACATAAGTATAAAGTACACAAATTGTAGTTGCGCTACTGAAGGAAATAACATACTTAGATATATAAAATTAGTCAAATGTATACAAAACTCATGGAATATGAAATCCATGACATCAAATGTTCCATACAAATATGAAATATGAAATATGACATCAAATCAAAATGTTCTATGACTCTATGCCCTATGGCATAGTGGAGCCAACATCCTTCCTACAAAGGCGTCTAAGGGTCCTGGATGATGTTGCAGCTGCAGCCATAGTCTCTGCCTATGTCTGACTCTCCAGGCCACTCTCACCAACAACATCTATGCCTCCTCATGCTCTAGCCTCCTCCTCAGCCATGGCTACAACCTCGGCCTCTCTCTCTGCCTGGTCCACCCAATCAAGGTCCTCGTCACTAAAGACTGCATCTGTAGCCTCAGTGACTAAAGACACAAATAAAAGCAAATTTGATCACATCCACAAGTATACAACGATCACATAAGTAAAAAGTACACAAATTGTAGTTGCGCTACTAAAGGAAATAGCATACTTAGATATATAAAATTAGTCAAATGTATACAAAACTCATGGAATATGAAATCCATGACATTAAATGTTCCAAACAAATATGAAATATCAAAACAATAACTACAAGTCTATGGCTAAATGGAGTTTGCATCCTTCCTACGAAGGCATCTAAGGTGGGTCCTAGATGATGTAGCAACTACAACCATAGTCTCTGCTTGTGACTCCATGCCACCCTCACCGACATTAGTTGTGGATGTGTTTGCTCAAGCTTTAGCCTCCTCCTCTGCCATGGCTATAGCCTCAGCCTCTCTATTTGCCTAGTCAACCCAATCAAGGTCCTCGTCACTAACACAAGTAAACATCGATCATATAAGTATAAAGTATAAACACAAATTGTAGTTGAGTTGCCCAAGGAAATAACACACTTAGATATATAGTCAAAGACTCAAATGTATACAAAAATCATTGCATATGAAATCCATGACATCAAATGTTCCAAATAAATATGAAATATCAAAAGATTCAAAACAATAACTAGAAATCTATCGCTCAAAGGAGCTTGCATCCTTCCTAGGAATGTGTCTAAGATAGGTCATGGATGATGCAGTAGCCATAATATCAAGTATTAGGGAAATTTACCTAATGGGGTTGAGGGGCAATGCCCTTTGTGGGGGTGTAGGTGTAGTGCCTTTAGTGGGGTCGAGGGGCAACACCCCCAATGGTGCCAAGGGCAATGGCGATTGCGAGGGTATGGGAGTAGCGCCCCCAACGGGGTCAAAGGGCAATGCCCCTTATGGGGGTTTGGGGGCAGTGCCCCCAGCGGGGTCAAGGGGCAGCACCCCTTGCGGGGGTCTGGGGGCAGTGCCCCTAGCGGGGTCAAGGGGCAGCGCCCCTTGCGGGGGTCTGCGGGGTCAAGGGGCAGCGCCCCCAGCGGGGTCGAGGGGCAGCGCCCCCAGCGGGGTCGAGGGGCAGCGCCCTGGGCGCGCTCCCTGTCACGATACAAGGCGGGGTCGAGGGGCGGAGCCCCCACCACCAAGCCCAAATTAAGACCTCCAAAACCATACAAACCTTCATGGGGTACATCATTTTGCATTACAATAAGTAAGAAGACTCGCTTGGACTCGGCGAGTCTGACGAGTCCACCAAGCTCCCCAAATGATATATGACCCTGGATTTGTCTTCAACAACTTGCTGGTTGCCCTCTCTTCTCCTCCTATTTTTCGAAATGAATTAAATGAGGTTGCTTTTAGGGCGAAATAGAAAATATAAGTGAAAAAAAAAAATATTAAAAAACTTAGATTTTGTTTTGGTTTTGGCCTTTTGGCCTTTGCTGCCGCCGGCCGCACCCAGGGGTCGGGACTCGCCTGGATGCGGCGCTTTTGGCGCATCTGGCGCGTCCTCCCCAGGACGCGGTCGCGTCCGGGTCCTCGCGCCCAGGACGCGGCCAGGGTCGCGCGGCGCACAACTCGCCGCGTCCGGGGGGACTCGCGGCGAGTCCCGTGACTATGCTCTAGACCCATCAACCTCCTGTGTCTAGAGTCCTCTAAGTGCTACAAGTCCCTCATCAATAAAATTATGTGTAGCCCTTGAGTCAATCAAAACTATCATCCGCTGCCCTTTCAAGATTCCCCTAATGCGTGAGGATTCATTTTTCTGAAAACTATATAGCTGGGCAAGCTTACACTCCTTTGATTCCCCTTTTTCAACCCCCCCTTGAGGTTCTTCTCCCTCCTTTTCATCAAAATCAGATTGCTGGTCTGAAATTTTTGAGCCACTTTCCTTTGCTGAATAGTACTCTATTTGATGCATTTTACCCCCTTTGGTACATATATGATCCTTAGACCAAGGTTCTCTACACTTGAAACATAGGCCCTTCTCTCTGAGGTCATTTAAAGTGTCTCCATCAAGCCTAGTGACTGATTTTTTCTGTTGATGAGTGTCCTTAGTGAAAGGTCTCTTATCCTTTTTGTGCACAAAAGGTTTGGACTGAAATTTTGTTTTAGGGGAAGCCCACTCCATACTTCTTGCTTTTTTCATTGCCTCCAACAAAGTTGGTGGTTCAAATGCCTTAATCCATCCCTGTAACCATCACTGAAAGCCTTTGAAACTCTGCTAAGTAAGCGTCTACTGTACCATATTGCTTAAGTTGGGCCAACTCTCTGAAATGAATCTCGGTGTCCTTCTTGTCAAACCTTTCAATAAGCCTAGTGGTGAACTCATTATATGTAGTGATAGACCTATGACCCAATGTAACTAGGCCATGGTACCACCACTCATGTGTTACCCCGTCCAAATGTAAAGTGGCAAACTTAATTGCCTCTTCCTCTGTCATGGGTCTAAGGGCTAAATAATTGTCAAGCTTCTGTACCCAAGCCCTCACTATGAAATTGTCACTCCCATCAAAGTGGACAAGTGTTACCTTACCGATGGCCTGTTGCATGTCTCTCTGCACTACTGGTCCTCTTTGATCAAATCTATTTCCATTTCTCTTCCTCTTCTGGTCTAGGAATTCATTGTAAGATAGGTTCATTGTAATGGCTTCAGGAAGAGTGTCATACTTAGCACACCCCTCCCTTAAGCTATCCACAAATAGCAAAGAAGTATTTGGATTGGTCTGAGGTGCCTCCTTAGGTAAGAAGGTGGGCTGAAAAGGCCTGGAAAAAATGTGTGAATCAGCTATAGTACGTTGTCCCCCATTACCACTCTGCTGATTTGAAGCACTATGTTCTCTTGTATGCATTGTGTTGACCTGTGGATTGTTAGGAGTAGTTTGCACCGCTATATTTTGCCCAATCTTTCCCAGCAATTGAGACATCATGTCCATCATCGCGTCAAACTTTTTCTCCATCCTAGCTCCTGGACTTATTGACCTTGCTTTCCCTTTCCCTCTTTCAGCTATATTACTTGCGGTTCTGTCCTCACCACCGGGTGGATCCAGTTGCATTTCTGTACCCTGTGATGACTCCCAATGAGCCTTAAGAACTCCTGATATTGTTTACCTTGCAGAATAGGTGGGGGCTGCCAATGACCTTTTCTAATCTCCCTCTGTATATATTTCTGTTCTCTTGCGCTCATAGAAAGGAGAGTGCTGTTTTCATATAACTACACAGGATAGTAGGAAGAACTTGCTCTTACCACTGCAACATACACCCCTGATTTTTTTGTTTGTTTGTTCACTGTTTGCTGTGTGTTTGATTGCTGATATGTTTGTGTGTGTGCTCAATGTGTTTTCAAAGTGTATACATCACATTATATATTGCAAAACAAGAAGAGAGCTAGAAGATAATAACACCTTTCACAGCAGATTGCAACATATTGAAGTAACAATATTTTCAGATTGAAATCAGAATAATTACAATAGGTTATTAGACCTGATATATGAAGTTTCAGTCATGACAGTGGCCTTCAACTGCAGCAATGAGACTCTTTGTTGGCAACGATCAACACCCAAGCATTTGGCATTCAAACACCTTGTTCTCCAACGCTCAGACCTCAATATTAAGACCTCAGTGTTCAACAACAGAAGGCCATACACGTGCTGGTCACAAATTGAAGTTTTTGCAGCAACAAGGGTATCCCATTGAAAAGTTCGATCTGCTCTAGAAATTCAAATTCTTCACCAAAAAATGCAAGTTAGCACTTGATAGAATCGCCATTTAGAAGGGTCATTCAATGAATCAATACCCATTTTGAAATCTTAGTCCATCTCAGATCTATGAGCAAAAACATGGGTTCAGGTCCAGAAAGATATAATGATTAGAAACACACCAAAACCTCAAATAAACCACACCAAACTGAAAGCTAAACAATTCCACACCAAAACAAGGAGAAACTCCTCAAAAGAACTGGAGAATCTTCATTTTCAATCACCAAATTCCTCTGAAAATTGAACTCTGATAAGCTCTATGTGATCCTTGCTGTAGAATCACTTACAATCTGACTAGGGTGGATATTTTACCACTGAAATCAGCCGAACAACGAGGGTTTTTGTCCTCAATTTGCAGCCCAAGCAATCTGGAAGCAATCCGACAACATTTTGTTATGTTGCCAAAGTGAAGATATCCAAATGAGAGCAAAATGAGATTATAAAGAGATTAGGGCAACTGGACTTGAAAAGTTTCTCAATTCCCTCCTAAAACCCACTCCCTTCCTTTCATTTGAAAATTTAAACATTTTAAATTCCTCTTCACCCTTGGGCGTCCCACACCAGAAGAATATAATATTAATAAACCTTTTAAAATCAACTTTAAGTTGTACACCTAGGCCCAAGGTGCTTTTTGAATGACCACTCACCCCCTCAACTTAAGTTTATAAAATAACTTTATAAAACAACTTAAGTGACTGAATAAAACAATTATCAAATACTTCAACCTTAGGCTCTCCAAACCATATGAGAAATAATACTGCTGCGTACATACTGGCTTGGGACCAACTCCCAAAAATGACTTACTAAAAATAGTACTGCTAAAAATAGTAAGTGTACACCAAACGCCAAACTGAGCAAAACTGAAGACCATTGAAGAGTGCTGTGACCAACTGAAGATGACAACCTCATAAACTGGCCATTGCTATAAATAGAAACACCCTCTGAAAACCCACCACTGAACTCCAGTGCTGGCCACTGAGTCCCCTAACCACATCAACTAGCCTACGGGAACTCTGGAATAGGCTAATTGATCACTACACTACTCAAGAGTGAGAAGGGGACATTACAATTGGGCCAGGAACAAATGTTCAAATTTTAAATCTATTCCTTTCTTATATGTATTGGTCCCTAAAGCGGGCCAAGAAACTTTAACCCTAGTTTTTGGATTGTTTGTTACTGAATGTATGCACATATTTCTCCTGCATGGGGATCCAAGCACATCATTCTTCACTTTTAAACATGCATGAAGGAAACATAAAATATCTTAACAAACGATACATGACTGTTGAGCATTGTGAAATTCTTGATAATTTTTTTTTATCTATCCTGTCAGCCTAAAGGTCATAATTATCTTTCTTAGTTGGATTTGAGAGCAACTATTGTTGAAACTCACAGAAACAACATAAGCAGATTGCCTCATGAACAAGGGAGAAAGGATTATTAACATTTTCCTATAAAAGATTAGAAATGACCAACATGCAATAGAAGCATATAATTGCATCTTAACTTTTTAAGAAAATACTAATTGCTAGTTACCATTCTATATTGATCCTAGCTTGTGTCTAGAAATAACAATCCCAAGTAAATAAACAATAGAGGCATGAAGAAGCCATGATTTATTTTCTTTTCACCATGGTAACATACATATTGGAGACAAAACCTAGTAATGTGATACAGTATTGGAGCTTAAAATGAGTGAGCCAAATCCACACAAAGCATACTAATATATATTGGTTGAAAGTGTATGGTTTGGTTTTATTATTTCAGTTGTGTTTAGCTAGGCCTTAGAGAGCTTGTGATGTCTATCACGTCTTTCCTTTTCATTCTATGTGTATGCTTCTCAATAAGTGGAGTGGCAATTCAGGTTTCTGCATTACAAGAGTAATTAATATTATAGTACTTACACCGTTTTTTTAGCTCCGAGTAGTTGGAAATTTAGAGCTTAGATTTCCCCTGAATTGTTATTACATAATTAATTAATTGTATTGCAGTCCATCTGCTACATCATTTTGGCAAATGTTTTTTAAGGTTTGGTTTGTAGACTATCTCTAGTGCTAATAAATTGCTTTCATATATTTGTTCCTTGTGATTTAGAAAGAGTTCAATCAATCACTACTATATTTCATTTGATTTTGGCTAATCTGAGTAGTTAGAAATTTAGAACTTAGATTTCCCCTGTAGTATCAGAGATTCTATGCTGTCTTCTTAATTACATGAATTAATTAATGGTATTGTAGTCCATCTGCTACAATATGTTTGCAAATGTTTTCTAAGGTTTGGCTTGTAGACTAACTCCAGTGCTAATAAATTGCTTTCATACATTTGTTCCTTGTGATTTTGAAAGAGTTCAATCAATTACTACTATATTTGCTTTGGCTAATATTTGATATGGATTGTTACTGATGCTTCTGTTGTGAAAAATGATGGTTATATTGAAGTCCAGTTAGGCTATTACAATGGCAGAGACACCAGAGGAAGAAAGAGATGATGAATTTTTTAAGGAAGTTTATGGAAAGGAGTATACAGGACCACCCAAGTTGAACACTGAGCAGTCGCTTGAAAATAATAAATTGAATAAAAGGCCACGCTCAAGTACCAATGCTGGTGGTGAATCTGATGATGAACAACAAGATCGTGATCCAAATGCTGTGCCTACGGATTTCACCAGCCGAGAAGCCAAGGTTTGGGAAGCTAAATCAAAGGCAATAGAACGAAATTGGAAAAGAAAAAAAGAAGAGGAGTTTATATGTAAGATTTGTGGGGAGTCTGGCCACTTTACTCAGGTAAATATTATCGTGTTTGAATTGATGTCCACGTTAACAAGTGATAAAATTCTGATTGTTGCATTGTACCTGTGGTGTTTATTCATACACATATTTGGGGCTCAAGAGCATTTGCAACAATAATAAATAATAAAGGGAAGAGAAAAATGTTGTGAATTGAATGTTTTAGGTATTAATTTTAGGTGGTTATGAGGTGTATTGCATAGGATTATTTTGAAATAATTCATTAAGATTTGTATAATTTACATTTTATACAGTTTTTAGAAAATTTAAGAGTTTTTTGTATCCTTAATTTGCATCCTACAGAGCCACCTTCCTTTTTGTATAGTTGGAGGACTAAGATTGGTGTGAATAACTATGAACTAAGCAAAGCGAAGTTGTGAGCTCATGTATAATTTCCTCATATCATGTTCAAACATTTGTTTATAGCAATTAGGGCTTGTTCATTGACTGGCCTGGGCCACTGCTTTGAATCAGAATACCTGTTTAAGAAAAAAATTTCCTATAGTTCTTCCTCTCACTACATATTGTCTTGTCTCATTGTTCATGGTATTTTCTAGATCAATACCATGATTTAGAATTATGAATTCTATTTGATTGCTTGTCCATCTCCAAGACCAGTAACAAAGGCAAGTTGTGCCACACTTTAAGATGCCCTTGTATCATGTCCAACCATGTATCTCTGAGGGAAGAGATTGATATAAGAATTCAACACCCATCTACAATTATCCCACTTCATGTACAAACATATATTATAAGGGAAGGGTTAATGTAAAGAACTGAGGAAATTATGATGAATGGTGGGATGGAAGGTGACAAAGCTGTGTGGACTGTATGCCTTATTAAGCTTCTCCATTATAAGAGAAGAGAAAGCAACCACCACAACCAGAAAGAGATTTCTTGTCTTCATTATGCTGAGAAAGTGCTGGTAGGTGGAGGATAGGGCTCCTTTTCTCCTCTTGCCTGCTAGCATGTTGTTACTTATTTAATATGCTTCAAGTTAATTGAGGCAAATATTCACATTTCGATCCTCATTCACATGGTCAACAAATTTACAGATTTCTTTTTTACTTGACCAATTTCTATGACAATGTTTTCTATCACCAAATCAAAATGTAGAAAATTATCATGAAAGTACTTGTGGCTTCTTCACTGACTATCTGCAGTTTTTCCCAGATTACCTTTTGTAGTTTCATCAATGCTAGATTAGAATGTATTATCTGTTACTTAGGATAATGCTGGCTTGGGATTGTTATGAGGTGATCACTAGGGCCTTTCTGTTAATGGAGAACTGCATTTTGATGTTACAAACTGTAGTCTGGGTATCATGTTTTACCTTCTGCTGCATCAACAGAACTGTATTGTATAGAAAAATGTTTATTTGGTACTTTTGGGGCATTATTTGAAAGTGACTGTAAAGTCTGTAAATGTAACAATTATAAACATTTAGAGATGATTAAGAAGTTTGATAGTGGTTGATTGTAAATTTATCACAAATTCTCTTCTGAAATCGGGGAATTCAAAGTACACTTGTTTTCACGTGTGAGCATTGTTATTAAATTGCTCTATAAATGAAAATTTCAAATTCCATTGCAGAAATTGTATTCAGGTTCTCTAGTATAAATAGCATGGTGAATGATAGAACTCCCCTTTGAAATTGGTGTTGTTGAATAACTGTTGTTTTCCAATACAGGGGTGCCCAACCACACTTGGAGCCAATCGAACAAGGGAGTTCGTTGAAAAAATTCGTGTGAAAGACAAGCGCCTGAAGCCTCGCATTATTGGATCAGGTGGATCAGTTATTCAGAAGATTGAAAGAGACACAGGATGCCGGATCAGGATCGAAGATGATCACATGGCTGAGAATGTGTCATTTGTTGTTCGCATTGCTGGACCAGATAGATTGTGTCTTATTAAAGGAACAGATGCTGTGAAGAAGCTAGTTAATGAAGCAGAAGATGGTGGGAAAAGTCCAGGGTTGGTGCAGGGTTCACACAGAGGGCTTAATGATGAAAATCCATCTAGTGCAGCTCCAAGACAGAATTTTTCCTCACAAAGGCATCGCTCCAGGTCTGGAAGTCCCTCTCGCATGGGTTCTCGGCATCGAAATTCTAAGGAAGAAAAGTTCACCTCTGATAACCGATTTTCTCAGCTTGAAGGTGGACGGAAATTTGAGGGAAGTTCTTCTCACATCAAGAACAACCCTAATGTTGGGCCTCCATATTCAAATAAATCTGGTAAGATTAGGTTTACAGTTTCAGTGTTCTTTTTTCTTCAACTATGGCAAACTTTGTAAACAAACAAAAGACAGGGTCTGAAATGTTTATTTTGGTATGGAATCTTAATGCTTTTCTTTCTTGCATTTGATGGTGTGGACAAAGATTTGTTTATAACTACCAGTTCCTCAAATTATAGCCATGTCTCAATTACATCATAGAAGTTTGTTTATGAATTGTTTAGATTTTAAACAAAAAGTGTTCTAATAAAAATCAGTATACAAAAAGGGATCTGCATGAATTGTAAGTATGCTAATTTGCTGGTTCAACTTATCATGGTGAAAATATTGAATCATTTAAGAAGACACTAACTAGGCTTAGTTGTAGATATGCTTATTCAAAACGGGCACTTTTTTCATCTGCATACTTGAATGATTTGCACTCATTGTATTTGAACAAAATGATAAACTAATATTAGCTATCCTCTCTTTGTGATGGTGGGAATGGTCAAGACATTTAAAATCTTTTCATGCTGTTCTTTTTAACAGACAGAAGCTCCTATCAGCATCATGGACAAGCAGGAGAAAGAGGTGTGCATGAAGGGGAAAAGTGGCTTGCTGATCTACGAGGTAAAGAACTAGAAGCTGGGTTTAGGAGTGAACAATACACTTTTCCTAAGTCCTTGGAGGAACTTGAGCAAGACTTTTTAAAAGAGGCACTTGAAATATTTGGTGCGAAAAGTGCTGAAGAAGATGATGAAAAAATGAGGCATCGTGAGGTAGCTCTTAATATTCTAAGATCTTTTGTTTATTTCATGGGTGTTTGTCTTTGTTTAATTAATCAGTGAAGATGAGTATCAAGTGCTTCCATTATGTGGGTTCTTTGAACAATGTTTTGCATATATAGAGTCCTTTGAAAATGAATAAATAATAATAAAAAGAAGGCATCTATTCTTGTGAAGGTATTTTAGGGTATTTAAAATATTTTGTGTTTGTCCTTGCAGCGGCTAAGGGAAATACGTGAGGCATTCCAGAAAAATATGGTTTCATTTCGGGCAAAGCAAATGAGGCAGTGGGAAGAGTTTATGCACCGAGAAGCTCATGCACCTCAGAGGCTCTATCAACAGCAGCTGGATCGTGGTCAACAAGTTTACAGTAGGGTTGGGAGTGATGTGTATGGTGGCATTGGTGGGGGCGTTGGTAATCATGGTTTGTATGAGGAAGACCGTCCTATGGAACAGCAGAGTGGCAAATTCTCAGCTTCATATGATATCTACCAAGGCCCCAGGCCAGATTTATATGGAGGAAAGGCACCTTATAAAGCAGATCCTTATGACAATTCACAAGCATTCCACAACTATAGATGAAGGTGAGTCCAAGGCATCATCCAAATGTAAATGCTCTTGCATATAAGATGGTCATTGAGGAATAGAATCAGTGCTGCAGGTGTGCCTAATTTAAATTAAGTGAAAAATGTGGTAGATGACTTTCTGGGCTTGGTGACAATTGGGGAACAAGTTCTATCCATCATCTTACATGCTTTGTGGTTAGGACAACAATATGCGATTGAATATTCATTTGGTCCCAATCTCCATGTTTAAAGACTGCTGCTGTTGACTTTGGCCTTCTATTCACATATGGCAATTCTGCAAATCAGTTTTCCACAAGTCAGTTAGGATATCATTGGATTGGCCTATATTTTATTTGTTAAGTCATTCATAGAAATTTTACCTTTATTGCATTGGCATACTTCTTGTTGTTGGTTATTGCATATAGGGGACATGAGAAGTTTGTTGTGCCACGACCCTATTTACTAGGACTGTTGTCACCTGGGCATGAACAACTATGTTCCATGTTGTAAGTGGCCATTTATATTGAAAACTTCCAAGCCAACTTTTGACATGCTTCACTGCATGCTGGGGAGATGATAAAATCCGTTTCCATCAAAATAACTATTAAAGATTTGATTCATTTTAGTAACTTTCTGATTCATGTTGATCATATATTCGGATTCCGTCAATTTAGATCTTCTGAGTCCAGGAACTTGGGTATAGTGTAGTTCAACATAGATTCTATTTCCACACTTAAGAATTGTCCTATGGAACTTGAATGCATGTTTTGAAACCAACTTTGACAAGCTGGCATAAGAAAAGAGATAGCTTTAGCTTTTTCCTATAGTGTTCACTGTTCCAGGGGCATACAAAAATAGATTAGTTTCAGTATCTAAGAGACTATCTTTGATGCATTATATGATGGTTTTGTAACAGATAATGCACTAATATTTATAGTTCAATACGCTCACAGCATTCTGAAAAGAGACTATATTTGATGCATTATTTGATGGCTGTTTAACAGATAATGCTCTAATTTTTATTATTTATAGTTCAATATGCTATAACAGCATTCTGAAAAGAGACTATCTTTGATGCATTATTTGATGGTTGTTTAACAGATAATGCTCTAATATTTATAGTTCAATATGCCCACAGTATTTTGAAATGCATGTTCTTTTACAAATAGGATTAATAATTTAATTGCTGTTCTGTAAATGTTAGCAGTCTTGTATTTCTAGTTCACCTTGTCAGCAACACTTTTGAGTAACTTTGATAAAGAAACACATGAGTTACTATTTTTTTCTCTTTGAGTGTTTGCCTTTTATAGTTGCTATATGATGAGATTTGACAGGCACTATATTAAAGACATTAGATTTCCACAGTCCATTTTGATTTGAATAAAGCTTCTGGACTAATCCGTGTTTGTAATTTTTAGAATCAATGTTTCAGATCATGGATCATGGAGTGTGACCCAAAATGTTGTTTTCAAAAATTACAAACACAGTTTAATCCAGAAGCTTTATTTAAAAAAAGGCATTATATTATTGCGGGAAAAGGTGCCCCTTGCCTAACTACTATTTAAGTTACAAACTCATTTAGTTGCAATCACCAAGACATCAATGGTCACTTTGTGAAGGTTTACAGGGATATCTGTTAGGTTATATACTGGTCTATGAAATATATGCTTTCTATTTTTTAAATGGTTTCATGAATGTGCAACTTCAGATTCTGGATATGAGGTTACAGACAGTGGAGACTTCTAGAAAGGTTGCTCAATATTGTTTCATTTTGAGAGCCATCAGGCATAACTTCCTAATTTTTTTTTTCTACATTCTTTGAACATACAGTTTTCCTGAGATTAGAGAACATCACGTCACTTTGTCAACAAGTTTTGGATCCAATGTAGAGGAAAACTTGCATATATGTGTCATTTTATGAAGTACCGCTATACTTGCCATCAAGAGATGTGATGCCCCCAAAATTGCAACACTAAACCAAGCGTTGAAATGCAATTAAATGGATAAACTAGATATTAAAAATAAAAAGAAAAATATTAACAATTTAATATTATTATAATTATTATAACATCATACTATAAATATTAAAAGTATATATATATATATATATATATATATTAACAATAAATTCAATTTATATATACAGCAGTAAAATAAGAAAACATATAATATATTGACATAAAATAATATATATATTAAGGGAATAGAATTATAAAAAAATGGTGATTAAGAGCAGCCAGTGGTTCATTTAAACAGCAGTAATCATTTAGTAAGCAACTGAATAGAATCTCATTCGAAGTAAAAGCAGATTTCAAGTTTCTGAAGGCAGCGCTTAAGTTTGCAAAAACAACGATTGTCTACAAGGTAGTTTGTGAAGATAATTAAGAGTGCTTAGAAGAACAGCGATTACTATATTTTATTAATTTTAAAGAAGCAGCGATCAAGGTTAAGAAAGCAGCGATTAGTTTGAGTGATTAACAGGTCTCTAAGGCAGCAATTATATTATGAAAGGCTGCAATCAGTTTGAAGGGGCAGCAGTTAATTATCAGGAAGAGTCATGATTTTTTTGGAAGGACATTGCTCTTCCAAGGGATGTCCTTCATATGATTTTTTTGGAAGCAGCAGATGGGAAAGAGGGAATAAATTATAAGAGATCTATTGGATCAAGTATTATTGCCAAGAATATATTTGAGCAGTAAGTTTAAATATGATTATATTCAGAAATACATCTGCAGCCAGGAAAGCAACATTTTAAATATGATTATATTCAGAAATACATCTGCAGCCAGGAAAGCAACATCTTCTGAATATTGACAACAAACCAAACATCAAGGCAACAGGAGCAGATCAGAATTAATTATCTGCACTCAGCAAACAAGGGCAGAGTAGTATTTAATATATTTGCATCTTAGAACATAGCAGTCATATATTTTAACAAGTATTGTGGTATGCACTAGTATGCACTATTATATTATATGTTAATAATATAGCAGCTTCAGTCGTTCCTTCCAGCTCAGCCTATTGAGGAAGCATAAATTAAATGATAGCCTGTCGGCTATTTAATTTATTGTCTTATATTTATGTGAAGGCTCAAATGTCTTGAGGCCGACCTCTCTTATATTCTTTATGATTGTATTTTGGCCGACATGAGAAGATTCGAATTCATAGTCAAATCCTTTATTAGAAGACATTTAATATTTGTTTACTATTTGAGGCCGACTTCCATTTATGAAGAAATGCGAATTCTTGAAGGCCGACATGAAGGATTCAAAGAGATGTGTCTCTCCCATTCATTTGTATATATTCACATTGATTCGTCCATTGTGATCATCCAATTTCAGTTCGGTTATTCACATAAGTCCGATATCATCAAGTGCGAATATATTAATCAAGTGCGAATACAAGATTCAGATTGAAGATCATAACTTCATACAGGGTGAATAACATACAAGTGCGAACTTCATACAGTACGGATATCATAACAAGTGTGAACATCATACGAAGATCATACAGTGCGTAGTATCCTTCAGGTGCAAATTCTGTAGGTGTTCATTTCAGTCAATCACAGATATTGCCAGGTGCGAATTGGCAGACTGTTATCTGTTATTGCATTTTGCCAGGTGCTGTATATTGGTCTTGTGTTAGACCTCATTGTAAAGTGAATTGTTGCCACTTCTATAATCAATATAAGAGAGATCTTTGTTGCTGGGTTTTTCTCCCTCAAGAGGAGAGTTTTCCCAGGGTATCTGCTGTGTTATTGTTTCCGATTTTGAATTATTTTCTGTGCATTTAATCTGATCATATAAAAATTCAACATGGTATCAGAGCGGGTTCAGTAAAGATCCGATCAGATTTTGGTTGTGCAGTCAGATCAACGACTGGGAAATTAGAATTGTCTCTCTCCTTGGGACCTTAGTCCAAGCATTTACTTCAGTTAGTAGGTAAGAACTCAAGAAGGATTGGGCTGAGCATGCTCGAGCTGATCAAGAGTTACTGCTTTCAGTCTGAGCTATCGAGTCAATTCATCCGACATCATGAGGATACTTGAGACCTTGTTTTCACTGGTGTGCTCGGAAAAGTTGTGTTTATTCAGCTGCATCGCTCTCATTTCTGTTTATAAGGTATGAAGTGAGATATTATCTGAATATCTTCATAGTAGCAACGTTTATATTGTTGTAGAATCGATGGTGCTGGAATTTTGATGTGTATGACTGTGCTTAGTTTTGAGTGAGTACAATTTCAATAACATCAATTTCTATGAAGATCTGTTCGTGACCTTGTCAGATCAGATGTAGTGGTTGGAGTATTGATGATAGAATATATATACGGTTTTGAGTATGGATGTATTGCATGAGTGCTTGTTCTTTGAGGCAGTGAGAATACAAAATGATGATGAGTATGGGAAGCTTAAAGAAATTGGCTTGTGTGCCGAGAAGTTTGGCAGACCCTTTTGAATACTTATCGATAATCCTGCTCGCAGATAATTCTAACCTCAATGTGTTTGAGATATACTTGTGAACAGTGGTTCTCTTAGCTATAGAAACATCTGGGGGATTTCAAGATTGCTAGCACTGTGTGTGCTCTGCATCTATCAGAGGAGTCGCGATTATTTAAAAACACTAAAAGTGGTGACACAGCTTCAAGTCTAGCTCATGGTGTACCAACATATGAAGATAAGTATTTCTTGTTTGTATCTTTGAATTCACCTCTAGGCTAAAATTCAGTTTGCTAAGATTGTGTAAATCTGACATTGGTTATATGTGTTTCACTGGGATAAGATAAGATACTTGAATCAAGTTTTGTGTTGTCTGATCATCGAGCTTATGTAGATTAGATGATGATCCTACACAAAGTTCCAGTCCCATGAAGTTTTCAACTCCAATGCTGTGTAATCAGTTGCAATCGAAGTCAAGAGTTTTCTTCGAGAGCAGCAGCGATTGACGCCACTGTAAAGGGCAGAGAGAGCAGATATTGTGATTGTTAACATCAATCCCTCATTTTCTGCATGTACAGAATCCTGGTTTCAATGAGATAAGTATTGCATGGTTAAATAATGTTCATGAATTGTTATGTAGTTATTAATTCATGCTATAAACTTTGAGATAGTCAATCATGTATGCTTCCAGCAATGGTACTTCTCTTCAAGATAGTTGAGTTCCATGAACTATTAGTAATCTCTTCTTAATGCTTTCATGACATACCAAGAAGTGTAAGAGATTGCTTTCAAGAAGAGCTTGATGCATTCTGTAGGTTGAAGTATGGAGACACATCATGCAGCCATGGGACCGAGTGGATGGCTGAAGACATCTCTTCGAAAAGGAAGATTTAACCTTTAGAGGGAGTTCTATGACTTGCTGAGAATAAAATAGAGTGTTCTGGGATGAGGTCGAAGAGGACAACCCTATATCTCTACAGAGGTGTATGTTGGAATCCATTTCTCTAAGGCAAGCGTTGCAGGCAATCTTAGATGATGAGTTCAGAAGATTGATGCAAGTACTTAGAGATGCAGATGGGAGCATTGAGAAGTACAAGGCAAGATTCGTGGCTCGTGGGTTTTCACAGAAAGAGGGAGTTGATTATGAAGAAACATTTGCTCCTGTTACTCGTTGTTTTGAGGTTCATGGGAAGGAGTCACATGTTTGCAAGCTGAAGAAGGCCTTGTATGGTCTTAAGCGGCCTCCTCGTGCATGGTACGAAAGGATTGATCAGTACCTGTCAAGAATGATGCTGATTCAAATCTCTACTTCAAGGACCTTGGGCTCATGCATTACTTCTGTTCTCTACACCTATGGAGACCAATCTTTATAAATTGAAGGAGGCTGCAGCTAGTTCAGATTTGGTGGATCCTACATTGTACAGACAGCTGATTGGATCCTTGATGTATCTAGTTAACACTAGACCTGACATTTGCTATGCAGTGAGTGCACTTAGCCAGTTTATGTGTGATCCGAGACAGATACATCTTGTTGTAGCTAAACATATCCTGAGATACTTGCGTGGCACAGTTGGATATGGGTTGAGGTATACTTCAGATGCAGACTTGGAGTTACTTGGTTTCTTGATTTGATTGGGCAGGTTGTGTCACAGTCGAAAGAGCACCTCTGGTTGTTGCTTTAGTTTGGGTTTTGCTATGATTTCCAGTGCGGTGAGCGGTCTTACGTAGCATTGAGTGTGAGGCCGAGTACATTGCAGCTTGTATGGCAACTTCGAAGCGGTGTGGCCGTAAGCTCCTTGCGAGTTGTTTGGACAATCAATGGAGCCTACTATTATTCATTGTGATAATCGAGTTGTGTGAAGCTTTACGTCAATCACGTGTTTCATGAGATCCAAGCATGTTGAGATCAAGTACCACTATATTAGAGATATGGTGCTGCGGAAGGCTATACAATTGAGGTACATTAGCGATGATGAGCAGCGGATATTCTCACCAAGCCTCTCGAGGATAAAGTTTGTGTACTTAGAGATAAGCTTGGTATGGTGGAGAATCCAGCCTTGACTAAGAAAGAGTCTCAGTATCGGTGAGCCTTGTTTATTGAGTTCTTCTCTGTGAGAGAAGTTCGAGGTGAAATCCCTTGTTAATGCATTTTCTTCTGAAGAATTTGAGGTGAAAGCCCTTGTTTCCACCCTCGAGGAGTCATGGTGGATGTCATGTGTGAGACTCCATGACATATGTTGTACTTGTTTCACCCTCGAGAGAGTCATGGTGAAAGTCACGTTGAGGTGACAACATCACGCAATGATGAACACTTGTACTTACCATTGCATTTTCTTCTGTGACGGAAGAATTTGAGGTGAAAGCCCTTGTTTCCACCCTCTGAGCTAAGTCATGGTGGATGTCATGTGTGTGACTCCATGACAACATCACGTGAGAGAGTCCGTGATGATCTTCTTGTACTTGTGTTTCACCCTCTGGGAGATCCATGGTGAAAGCCACGTTGAGGTGACAACATCACGCAAGTGATGAACACTTGTACTTATCATTTGATGGTTTATATCGAGACAATATCTAATATCATGTTGAGGTGATATCCTTCTCCTTATATCTGATTGCAGGCAATGATGGCTGATGGACCTCATATTGAGATGATTTGTATTGTGCAGCTGGAAGTTCTCTCCCTAGCTGAGAGGGAGTGTTAATAATATAGCAGCTTCAGTCGTTCCTTGCAGCGCAGCCTATTGAGGAAGCATAAATTAAATGATAGCCTGTCGGCTATTTAATTTATTGTCTTATATTTATGTGAAGGCTCAAATGTGTTGAGGCCGACCTCTCTTATATTCTTTATGATTGTATTTTGGCCAACATGAGAAGATACGAATTCATAGTCAAATCCTTTATTAGAAGACATTTAATATTTGTTTACTATTTGAGGCCGACTTCCATTTATGAAGAAATGCGAATTCTTGAAGGCCGACATGAAGGATTCAAAGAGACGTGTCTCTCCCATTCATTTGTATATATTCACATTGATTCGTCCATTGTGATCATCCAATTTCAGTTCGGTTATTCACATAAGTCCGATATCATCAAGTGCGAATATATTAATCAAGTGCAAATACAAGATACAGATTGAAGATCATAACTCCATACAGGTGAATAACATACAAGTGCGAACTTCATACAGTATGGATATCATAACAAGTGTGAACATCATACGAAGATCATACAGTGCGTAGTATCCTTTAAGTGCAAATTCTGTAGGTGTTCATTTCAGTCAATCACAGATATTGCCAGGTGCGAATCGGCAAACTGTTATCTGTTATTGCATTTTGCCAGGTGCTGTATATTGGTCTTGTGTTAGACCTCATTGTAAAGTGAATTGTTGCCACTTCTATAATCAATATAAGAGAGATCTTTGTTGCTGGGTTTTTCTCCCTCAAGAGGAGGGTTTTCCCAGGGTATCTGCTGTGTTATTGTTTCTGATTTTGAATTATTTTCTGTGCATTTAATCTGATCATATAAAATTCAACAGTTAACAGGTCTCTAAGGCAGCAATTATATTATGAAAGGCTGCAATCAGTTTGAAGGGGCAGCAGTTAATTATCAGGAAGAGTCATGATTTTTTTGGAAGGACATCGCTCTTCCAAGGGATGTCCTTCTTCATATGATTTTTTTGGAAGCAGCAGATGGGAAAGAGGGAATAAATTATAAGAGATCTATTGGATCAAGTATTATTGCCAAGAATATATTTGAGCAGTAAGTTTAAATATGATTATATTCAGAAATACATCTGCAGCCAGGAAAGCAACATCTTCTGAATATTGACAACAAACCAAACATCAAGGCAACAGGAGCAGATCAGAATTAATTATCTGCACTCAGCAAACAAGGGCAGAGTAGTAGTTAATATATTTGCATCTTAGAACATAGCAGTCTTATATTTTAGCAAGTATTGTGGTATGCACTATTATGATTATTGTTAATGATGATATTTTTATTAATCTCTATGAATCTGGATATATTTAGTGTTTGTAATTCTCACCAAGCAACCATGAGGAGAAGTGGGGGAAGTACCAGTAGGGTGAGCAGGTAATAGATTTCTTTAAGTATGCCACTCCATGTTGGATGGCCGGGGGTTTGACACTTGGGGCCAAGGGGGTGAGTGTTCGCCCTTGGGATTAGAAAGAGGAATCTATGGGCCTCCTTTTGTAGGTTTTTCCCCAATCTCTACATGGGTTGGTTGTTGGGAAGGATTCAAGGAGTCTCAATCATAAGAAGGATGGATAAGACAGCATGGATAGGGAAAGCATGTACAAGTTTATCCACTGAGTACACCACCCCATGTTGTATGGCCAGGGGTTTGCCGCTTGGGGCCAAGAGGGATGGTATATCCGCTCTTGGGCTTAGCATTGATAGCTTCGGGCGGACTTATTATGTTTCTCACCCAAGTCCTATTTTGATTAAACCTCCACTTTGCATTATGGATAATGTGTAGTTTATATAATTTTGAAATAGTTATGTATTTTTACATGGTTTAAATAAATAAGACATTCATTATGTAAATTTTGATCATATCAATTATATTTCCCATATTGTCTAACATGATTGCAGGACTTGAGCCAAGTTTTATATTGCTTCAAGAATCTAATTGGTTAGTTATAACCCTAACTACATTAAATTTTTGATTCTAGGGTAAGATATAGGGCAATCCCAAAAAGGGGACATTACAAGAGAATAGAAGTAGGATGTGACTAGTTTTTGTATGTAGCTTGCTCAACATGTGCTTAAAGAACAAGTGCTTTTTGTAATGCCATTGCAGAAAACATAATCTATTGGGAGGCACGGGTCCTGTGAGCCCTTCTAGTAAGGTGATTTCTCCTTTAAGATTACTATTGTGTATTATTAACAGGGCTCACATTATGATCTGTTTCTAAAGTCCATTGTAGTGATGAGCTTCATTATGTGTTTTGCAATTTTATTTCTCCTTTGAAGTGTCAACATCCACTCCTTTGAGTTCTTCACCAGCCCTCAGCGTCTTGAGACTTGAGCTAGTGACTCACTTCTTGTAGAATCACTACAAAATAAAACCTGATTCCTCCCAGTGCAAATGTAGTTCTTCCCACCACTTAATGACTGAAGGGAGGCTGGCACAGTGTCAGGTCTAATTGCACACGTTACTGTCCAACTGTGTCATGGATGTGTAAGGTGAGATAGGTAGGATTGATTTGTTTGTGGGTGACAGAATACCATAGTCATGATGGTTTGCTCAAGGGAATAGATAGCTGGCATACATATATGTAGTGTAGCATGGGACAGCTTATGGAATTCAGGCAGCCAACCCTTCAAACAGTGGGAACGGATCATAGAGGTACCATCAAGTCCTTGATTTTTAATTCTCAAAAATTAAGTAGTTCATGGCATAGATGAAAATCCCAGACTTGGCAATAGCTCAGCTGAACCAATTTTTTTAAAACTCAGGGCTCGGCAATAACTTGGCTGACCCAAATTTAAAAAAAAACTTGGGACTCAGCAAAAACTGGAAATCTTTTGGAACATTTAAAACACATAAATTTGTAAAATTTTTCTTCAAGAACATGCATATTACTGAATTTAGGAAAAATATTACTGATTTCCTTCATATTTGGCTGACCCAAAATTTTTAAAAACTCGGGACTCAGCAAAAACTATAAATTTTTTGGAACATTAAAACACAATTTTGTAAAAATATTCTTCAAGAACATTCATATTACTGAATTTAGGAAACCTATTTCTGATTTCCTTCAAATATATATCAAAAAAATGAGTTCTACATTGTCTCTGTCTCTATTATTACTATTTAGCTTGAGCCCATAAAAAGTTGAAGGTACAAGAGAAAATAGGCATCTAAAAGTTAAAACTACTATAAAATTTCATGTAAATGGATTTTAATCTTATTAACATGTTTTTGGAAAAATAGTATAGAGAACACGATATAAAGGAAATATTTTAGTAATAAAATTACTAATGACAAATGGTACAAATTACAAATAATATATCATTAAAAACCAATTCCGATGGTTATAGAATATAAACTCCTGTTGTCTACCGTGGAGCCTTCTGTCTGTTGTTGAATGCTGAATGGAAAAATTATTAACAATGATTCTTTTATACAATCCCAATGCCTTAGCAAATGCTGTGAAAGATTACAACAGATGGCACAAAGAATTTAATAATCCTGTCCATTTACGGTACACAGGATGAAATACATGTCCATTTACAGTTGCACAGGAAGGGCACATGAAATGAAATTTACTTTCATGTTTTCTGTTTTAATGATGGCACAGAAGCAAACAGGCACATGAAATACCAATCGTGCGAGTCTGAAAGGGCATTGAAAAAAACTCTGGGTGAGTATCCCTAAGTCGTGAGGTTTCCCTGTGATTTGTGGCGAGTCTGTTTTATTATCAGGTATAACTCCCGGTGAATTTAATTAATTAGTCAGCCCCGAATAATCCTGCAAGTTGCTGCAGAAATTAACTTGTGATTACTTGTGAGTTAGGTGAATAATTGAAGAGTTTTTCATCTATGGAACTTCACAGAATATATTGCTCACTTCTTGACCTATTGATTGAGCTCCCTAGCTTCTATGTTGGGACTGAAAGATACCGACCAAGAGGTTGTTCAATGCTAATCCAGTCAGTTCAATGCTTGTTGCTGTTGAGAAACAATATTCTTTTGTATGTCTAGGTTGATCTTCCCTGGTTCTGAATTCATTTTGCACTGCACCCTACTATGGATAGGCATATGATGATTTTATTGAGAAAGACCTCCAGTCAGTTCAATGCTTTGCTGCTGTTGAGAAACAGTCTAGGTTGATCTTCCCTGGTTCTGAATTCATTTTGCACTGCACCCTACTATGGATAGGCATATGATGATTTTATTGAGAAAGACCTCCAGTCAGTTCAATGCTTTGCTGCTGTTGAGAAACAATATTCTTTTGTATGTCTAGGTTGATCTTCCCTGGTTCTGAGTTCAATTTACACTGCACCCTACTATTGATAGGCGTATGATGCTTTTATTGAGAAAGACAGAAATCATGGTATTTATTTCTCTCAAAGATTGGGTCTCTAGGCTATGTGTTCTGCCTGTATGGTCCTTCAAGCTGAATAAATTCAACTCAAGAGTAGAGGTGAGCTCCACTCAACTGGAGTGCTGCAGTTGGGTTGAGTAAAAGAAACTCAGTTCTAGAAAGTAGAACAGAAGACAGATTATACTCAACAGACAACAGGACAGAGAACAGAGAACAAACATAAACTTACAATGGTAAGAGGGTGAGTTTCAGGTATTACTAGTAGCCTCATGTTTGTCTAATTTTAACGATATTAAGTAGAGAAGCAAAAATCTTCAAAAAATCTTGATTATACCCATTTTTTTTGCGAATCAGCCCCACGGATAATTTTTTCCCCCAAAAAATCCCCTTTTTTTATAAAAAAACCATTGACTATGATTTTCAGCAATTTTTTTGCATTTAAATCACGTAAAAATCGCATTTAAATCACGTCTGAAACCTTAATCAATCTCCTGCCAACCTATGGAACCCTTCAAACCTACGAAATGGCGAAATATTTTATGAATAATGCAGTCATGCAATATATTTAGGGCATGATTACAAACGGGAGCTTGTCGGGATGTGTATAGAAGGTGCAACTAGTTGCAAACTTGCAGGAGAGTCAAAGGTAGGCAATTTCTTGCTGTAACATTGTTGCAAATACCGTCACACCATATAAATAGTATTTACACAAAATTTAACCCACGCATACAAATAGATGAATAATTTGTTAAATAAAATATTCAATGTGCACATCACAAAGATCTTTCAATTTAAATTAACAAGATAAAAAACGTTAAATCTATTTTATTTTGGTGGGGCTTCCATTCAAAGAGATAGTATTTTAGTTTTTACTATTATGACAAGTGAATGGTCTATATTCCAAGGTTATATTTTAGCTCACTATTCATACATCATATTTTGTCTTCTTTATCATGGTTTAATTTTATCTATATTCAGATGCTAGGATTTTTGTCAATGCTGTCATATGTTGTCACACATGGTTCAATTTTGTGTCTACTTTTTATCTACATCAAATGTTAAATAAAATTTCAATGTGCACATCACAAGGATCTTTCAATAAAAATTAACAAGATAAGAAACGTTAAATCTATTTTATTTTGGTTTGGCTTTTGTCCAAAGAGTATTTTATTGTTATTACAGGTGAATGGTCTATATTCTGAGGTTATATATATATTTTTTTTGATACGTAAGGTGTTGATTTTATTTATATATAATAATAAAAGTTTACAGGCGTCTGCTATGCAGGGATGTTACATTAATGACCTTCAAACATACAAAAACTGGCATGGTGGATAACTACCCAGTTCCATATAGGAAGCGTCGATCAGAAGATGAAAACAGAGACAATTTTCAGCAAACTAACAAAAACTTAACTCCATTTCGTAGATACAGCGAGTAACAAGGCGAAAACTAACAAGAAACTAGATAAACAACCGTACCCCACTTGATCACCAGAAGCCATTAACATCTGCAAAACAAATGAAACCTTCCACCCAGTCCGTTCCCTCCACTGTCACTATCTTCACTCTTTTCTTCAAGAACTCCACTGCCACTTCTGCTAGTGTGCGATGCCGGGACAATTCGGAGCCTTTGAGATCCAACAGAAAAGGATATATCTTGATAGCGTCATCCGAGTCCCACATAGTGGCCAAGTCCGCAGGGCGTGGTATGCCCTTGCCCAAGAGAGCCGCCTTCAGAGTAGTGTCGACGCCCCCGAGCAAGTCCTTCCGAAACAGTCGCACCAACAACTCCTTAGCCATTGGCTTCGGGGTAGCAATATCCAAGAGCGAAGCAAGAAACCTGGAAGATATTTGGGCATTGTCCCTTGCAAATTCTTTCCTCTCTAAATGTTCCTTTCCAAGGACCATTTTCACTGCCGCAACCGTCACCGGGTCATCTTCGAGCAAGATTCGTTTGAGGCGCTGGTCCGTTACCTCCCGAAAGGCAATTTGCCTTTCCGTTGCCACTAAAGAAACAAGGGTGTCGGCCCCGAAGGATTCAAGACCTTCCGCCGATATAATAATGGTGAACTTCGATTTCGATACCCTCGCCATTGCCGAAGATGCGCCCGTAGCACCCTGCAACAAAAACATAAAAGCAAAAACCAGGGAGCCGAACCTAAATTTAGGAATGGGCTTCCTAAATTTAACATGAAACCTCAATAATGAACCGTCAGTCATTGTATACAGGTACAGATTAAGGGCTTTGCAAATATGTCCTTCGCATGAAAGGAAATTCCTCCCCCGCAAACCTGTGATCAATGCAATTTATGGTGCTTACCACTTGGCACGTCCGCGCTCAGAGTAAGGTAGGCCGTGCGCTACGTGTCCCCCAGCCGACGTCGTGATAATTGAGCCCATCATTCCTCTAGACTCCCTTCAATTTGTCCGAGCAAAGAGGCGGCCGATTAATCCTTCCATAGCCATTCGTAAACCGCTAAATTTGGTAGGTTGGTGTGACTACCAACGCCCGACCCGACTGCCACTCGTCCGTCTCACACCCCACCACACGGCCACTTAGGCATCCATTGTCTGTGTGGGGGGCGAGGAGGGATACCACCCATCCGCCCACTATTCTGAGGTTATATTTTAGCTCTTTGTGTCTACTTCATATTTTATGTGTACTTATCAAGATTTTATGCACATCTAAATTGTTATTGTGAAGATTGGTTGGTTATTTGGTTCAAACAAGATTTTTTCTATAGTGGTAGCCTAAGTCATAGTATTCGCCGAAATTCAACCATCAAGTTCGAATTTTGGCGAATTTCAAATATTTGTTTAACATTCGTTAAAATTCGTCTTCCATTTGTACGAAAAACTTGTCATTTTTTTTGCGTTGACTCTGAGTCATTTGTTCGCTGCTTTTGGTTTTGTCTATTACATGGTAGTCGGGGGCGTAAATTCATTCACTCCTTCACTGCTCTTTCCAAAGATAGATTTCACGACAACATGGAGGTCGTTAGTTGGAAGGATTCCTTTGTAAACCTCGCCGAAGCCCTCAAATCCTAGGACTTGTTTCTTTGTGAACCCTTTGGTTGCAACAACTAAGTCTTTAGTAGCTGATTTGGTGAGGCCAATACTCCATCTCCCACTCTTTAATCACTAGTTGTTTATTCTTACTAATTATTAAATTAACATTATGAATTATAAGTTGCTTATATAAAAAGCTTGTTCCATAATTTTTTTAATTTTTCAAAATATTTTTTTGTTTTTTTTCAAATTTCAATGTTTCTGAAATGAATAAGGCCAAACCTTGTGCCTTAGGTGGTAGCTTTAAATTAGTTCTTGAAAGAAATAGATCCCCTGTGGCTTGAACCTCTTCCAATTTAGCTTTTGTCATAAAAATGTCCCCTTTTAATTAAAGCCTTTGAAGTTTGGTGGCATAATCCTATCAATAAATATCTTATAGAGGCTCATATTGACTTGATTTTTATACATAGTTTCATCTATATATCTTAATTTTATTGATTATAATTAAATAAGGATTGTTGATTTTTTATATTTAGAATTGTATAAAATAATATTCAAATTATTTATCCACTAATAAATTATGTGATAAAATTAGGGGGGAATAGGAGATGAATACTAACACTCTAATTTTTTTTTTTTTGGCAAAATTTTCCCCTGCCGAACTTCATTCGTTCATTTCAATGTTTCTGAACTTAGAATCTTAACGAATTCGTAAGGATTAGATTATTTGTTAGTGCCTGTAGGGTGTAGCTTTGCCAATCCCTAAGATCATTACTGTTCTCTGGAGTATTCTAGAAATAATTTGTATTGTCCCTAGCTTAATCCGCCATTATTTATTATGCTAATTTAGGTATTGGACCGCCATGTCCCGCAATGACCCCATTATCTTTGTGTCTCAACCATTATAGATACTTGCAATACTCCTACCCTCAGTACCCCAGAGGTAAGCCCCTTGGCCCAAGTGGGCTCATCTTGTCCCCTCCTGGGTGGCATATTTAGAAGACGTCTTCATTGTCCTATTGGCTCAACTCCTCTAGACCCAAAGGCAGTACCCGTTGAGACAACGACAATACCCTCTTGGCCCATGTGGGATCATCTTGTCCCCTCCTGGCTAGTGTATCTAGAAGAGGTCTTCGTTGCCATCTCCCTTTGCAATACTCTTATAAGGCCCTTTTGGTTGCATTGGTGCTCTGGTTCTCATACATTTCTTTCTCCTGCTTCTTCAAATGCTTGCAAATGTTTTGAAAATCAGATTATTGTGTACGACTTGTGAGGAGTCTCCAAAGTCTTGTATCCTCTTGTTTGACCTTTCTTCCACAGGATGGCAGGATTATGCTCTGATACTACTTGTAATGTCCCCTTTTTGGGATTAACTAAACTTTTCGTCTTTTAGTCTTCTAAATAAAGATTTCAATAGATTTGGAAGCAATAACTTTAATGATAGGCTTCTAAATCCTATCAAGAGCTATCTTGAGAGGCTCACAAATGATTATAGGCTACTATCACGACTTTCAAAACTCACGACAGGCTTGTAACGGGCTCTGTTGACTATCCAACTCCAGAGATAAACAAGAATGATAGGTCTACCAATAACTCCACGCAGGATGAAGCGGCTCACAATATCGAGGTCTTGATCCGCCAAGTGATAAATTTTGACTCTGTGTGTTGCGACAGACTCTAGGAAAGAGGTGCGAATATGTAGCAATTGCTGTGAATGATTTCCAATAGATGATGCGTCTGAGTTGTAAACTCATGTCCACCAATTCACGCTCCACTCTTCGTCGATCCAGTTTCCTTCTGTTTTTCTTCCCCCCCGGTCCTTATGTAATGTAGATATATATTGCAAATTACCCGATATGCTGAAGGGGCGTGCCCTTAGACAATAATCGTTACTTTAGGAAGAATCGTGCCTCCTCATAAAGTTCATCGTGAGTTTAATTGTTTGTAATGAACTTAATTATTTCCTTCTTAGAATGAGTTGCTGATTTATTCTTCTAATTATTATCTTAACATTACTTAAGGATCGTTGCTCTTATAATAGTCTTAAATCGGCTTCCTCAAATGCTTTGGCAATCACACAATATTGGTAGTAATATATGTTTTTTTTTGTGTTTGATCTCCCGTATGATGAGTAAGGCCAGTATATGCATCGATTCCCCTAATCGGCCAATCCCTATATCAAATGTAGCATAGAAGGTGTTTGACCGCACTGGTCGTGACTAAGACCTCCGTCCAATATAGATTCGTATGTTCAGAAAGCACTGTAGTATTCTACTCGTTAGCCTTGAAGTTTGGTGGTGTAATGTCCAATAAATATATTATTTCGACTGTTGCAATATAACCTTATTTTATACATTAGTCTCATCTATATATCTTAATATTTATTATTATAATCATGATAATATTTAAATTGTTGATTTTTTTATATTTTAGTATTCATAATGTTATATACCTTAATATAATAATATTATATTGTTAATATTTATATTTTATATTTGACTATTATAATTATAATATTATCGGTGATAATTATAATTATAATGATATTTTAATTTTGCATTTATTTGTATTGATATTGATTTAGTATTCCAATACTTCGTATTTTGGTGTTACAATTTCGGGAACATGACACATATCATTGCTTTGCTTGATGAATTTGACAATGCTATTGCTATAGTTTCATTTTTTTTACAGTCTCATTACTAGGAGTGAAGAGTTAATGTTATGTGTAGGTCATCTGTATCTTCATAATATTTTATCCTTTTCTCAAGTTGTAGTACAAAAACCATTGGCTGCATAAAAACATCAGCTTGATGTTTATATGTAACCCAGTATTGCACCAAGATGTCCAATCTTTGTGACATCAAAATCTTGGTCATTCTGATTTTGTATGCTTATTTTGATATTATGCATATCCATCCTAAAATGTTTTTTGAATATTTGAAAATGCATAATTCATACCCATTTGACTCTACTTGTTATGAGAAATGATTTTTCTTTTTTCGATTGATTAGATTTTTATTTGGATGACATTCTTGAAAGTTTCCTACTTGAAAATTTCATAGTGATAAAATGTTTTTTTTTTCTTTTATCGTTTTGGGATGCAAACATGTTTATTGTAGTTGTTTTGAGGTCTTACTAAGTTTTTGAAGGTTTCAAAGTTTGTTATGATAGTGCAGTTTCTATGATTAAACATTCTTTTGATATTAATAATAATTTGGAATGCAGTGTTGTTAGTAGCATTTTACCATCCACCCACATCATACAACAAGGCTAGAGGTTCACTCACATTATTTAGTGAAATGCCGTGTTCCACAGGGACGCACCATCCCCGCCCTCACAAACCCTACGTCCTCGTCCCTTGTGGCATTTCGGGGGTGGGGGACATCCCCCCAAGCGCCCCCTTTGATTTTCGACAACTGGGAAACGACAAGAAACACGTCCCCAAAAAAGGGGACGATTGCAAAATGAAAGGGGATGCCTAGCTGTCGGGACAACTAGGAGTCCCCCAAATGTATCGGAAACGCCCAGGGATGCCCCTTGGCGTCATAGTTAAATATGCTTTGATTTTTGTTAAACTAAATAAGAATTACTTTGATTTTTGATTTTTGTCCAGTCGTTTTGATAGCTAAGTGATTTTTGTTAATGAGACTCAATTTAAACAAATAGTTTTAAATCCCCATTCGAAATGTTTTCCATGGGAAACATTATAATTTAGTAATTTATAAGTATAAGTTTATAAATTATAACATATAAATTATAATTATAATTTATAAGTTTATAAATCATAACATATGGCATTGACAAAAGATTTACATGTTCAAGTTTTCAACCTAATATTTACATTTGTTTTACTTTTCATTGTTTCAATGTTTGATTAATATTTGCCATCCACACTTCAACGTGGGTAGGTTAGAGAGTTCACACAGTGAAGAAAGAGATGCGTGAAAAAAGAAAAGCCGACTGAGTGAAAAAAGAGCCAACACAAGAGGTGACACAACTGAAGAAAGGAGCCGTGTGGGTGAAGAAAGGAGCTGTGTGGGTGAAGAAAATGGCCGACTAAACTCATAAGCTCAATGTTTTGTTGGGCGTGAGGGTTTGTTACAGCTAGGTGACCTCTTCTTTTGCTGCTGGGACGTGTGACTTCACTTATTTTGCTGCTGCTTCAACTTTGCACAGGTATGTTGATTCAAAGAATCAAATTGCTATGCCATTTTTTGTTTGTTTTACTTTTAGTTTTAAAAAAAAATTATTTTATGATTTTTTATCTTGAAGACTTGAAGTTTTTGTTTTTTTAAGTGTATTATATTTTTGTTACAACTTTCAGATTATAAAACCCTTACAAAATGGATAACAACAATGATGAAAGTATGAATGAGGGCAGTGGAAATGAAGTTGAAGAATTAAACCCTTCTCAATCTGAAAATGTAAACTCAACCTCTATTGAAAGTACACAAGACCGTCTTAAATGCCCTGAACCTGATCTTGAAAAATTTGCGAAAGGCCCTTTCAATCCCAAAAAACCATTGCTTCAATTTGCCACCAATTTAACTGTGGGTAAAACATCAGGGGGCAGCAGGCATTGGCTTTGTCATATTTGTAAAACTGATTACAAAGGGAGCTATACTAGGGTTAGAACCCATCTATTGGGTGAGAGTGGAGATGGGGTTCGAGTTTGTGAAGATATAACATTGGAGTAGTAGGTTTTAATGGCAAAATTGTTTGGAGTGGGTGAGGACAAAATCATTGGTACTACTCACAGTAAGAGGCGAGCATCTATTGATTTGTGTGAACATTCCAATGTATCTGTTGGAGAGAGTGTGAAAAAGGGAAGAGGAAGGTAGGTGAAAAAAATGCAGTGATAGGGTTAATGAATGTGCAAAAGCATGAGCAAGCCGATGATTTAGTGGCCAATTTTTTTTATGCCCATGCTATTCCATTTCATTTGGCAAGGTCACCTTATTTCAAAGCTATGTTGAGAGATGCATAGGCAATTGGACCCTCTTATGCTCCCCCTGGAGAACATAGATTGTGTACCTCCCTCCTTGACAAACAATATTCCAAGGTGAACATGTTGATGGAGGAGATGAGACAAACATGGATTAGGACTGGCTATTCCATTGCCATGGATGGGTGGATTGATATTCGGCATTGGCCTCTCATTAATATTATTGCTACATGCCTTGTTGGTTCATACTTTCTTAGAGCTATTGATTGTTTTGGGAAACGTAAGGATGCTGATTTCTAGTTTGCCATTTTGAAGGAGGCCATAGAGGAGGTTGGAGCTTCTAATGTTGTGCAAGTTGTGATAGATTCAGCCCGTGTTTGCAAGCTAGCTGGTTTGATGATTGAGAGTGTTTATAGACATATTTTTTCGACTCCATGTTGCCTACATGCCTTGAATAATGCTTTGAAAGACATTGGAAAAATAGATTGGGTGATAGTAGTGGTCAAAGCTAGAGACATACAAATGTTTGTATGTAATCATCACACTTCACTTGCACTATTTCGGTCTTATTCAAAGAAAGAATTCCTCAAACCAGTCGAGATGAGATATGCTAGCTATTTTATATTGTTGGAGAGGATGTTGGAGGTGCAAGATGCTCTGCAATCCATGGTGGTTTGTGGAGAGTGGAAAAAGTGGGCTCAATCAAAGATAGAAGGGAAGGTGGTGAGAGAAAGGGTGCTTAATGACAGTTGGTGGTCCAATATTAGGTAAGAAAAATTGTTTGAGTATGTACTTACTACTTTGATTTATTTTTTAGTTTTTAGTTTTTAATATTTTATTTTAGAAAATTTACTTTCATTATTAGTGCTAATAGTGTTCATGTCATAATGTTGCTTGCAGATATATTTGCAATATCGTATCACCTGTTGTGGGGGTAATCAAGTATGCGGATACAAACTCTCCCCCTAGCCTTGGAGAGATTTATGAGACTTTTGATAGCATGCTTGATCAAATGAAGAAAGCAATTCGTGACAAGGATCTTGGATTGCAATTCTTCGAGGAGCATATTAGGCCTATTGTCACAAAGAGGTGGAACACAATGAACACCCCTCTACATATGGCTGCCTATGCTCTTAATCCGAAATGCTATGCACCTAGACTTAGCCGAATACTTTCTTTTGAGGATGATGAGGTAATGGAGGGGCTTATGGCAGCCCTTCGTAAAATGTATAGCACTGAGGAGGCAACCATACTTCAAGAGCAGTGGCTTCAATTTTCCGATCTCCAGGGACCTACATTCAACAAACCAGAGGCTAGGACAGATAGAGCCACTATTGCACCAAAAAACCCCATTGGATGGTGGAAGTTTATTGGGAAGGACACACCAGAGTTGAAGCAACTTGCTATTTGTTTACTCTCACAGATTGCTAGTTCCTTTGTTGCAGAGAGGAATTGGTCCACCTATGGCTTCATCCACTCAATTAAGAGGAATAGGCTTACATCAAAATGAGTAGAAAAACTAGTTGCAGTTCATAGTGCCTTGAGACTTCAAGATCGACAGACTACTGAGTATTGACAGACTCCAACAACATGTTGGGATGTTGATCTTGAAGATGTTAGGCAGATTGATAAGGAGGAGGTGCAACCGGGAATGGTTTGGCTTCCTTTAGATGATCCACTTTAGGCAGAGAGTGATAGTGACATGGATAGTGCTTTTGATATTGATACCCTGAATAAGGCATAGATTGACAAATTGTTGTATTTAAATTTTAATGTTTGAGACTTTGGTCTTTGAGTTATTTAACTTTAGTTTTAAAACTTTAACAAAATGCTTTTATATTAAATAGTTAAGTTATTGGCATTGTTGTTACTGTTTACGTTTATCTTTATATTGTTGTTAGACTGCTGTTATATCGTTGTTATACTCTTTATCTATGCACATATTGTCATATTGATACTATTGCACATATTTGATATTTCAAATTGCTCTCATTCTCTCTCTCTCTCTCTATATATATATATAATATATTTTTAAAAATTGATACATATATATGTAATTGTGTGTGTATATATATATATATTTTAAAAAATTCCTATATCGTCGTCCCCCTGTCGTCCCCAAAAATCTGCCCTCGAACTACCGTCCCCGAAATGCGTTCCCTGCCGTTATATATATATATATTGAAAAATTCCTATATCGTCGTCCCCCCGTTGTCCCCAAAAATCTGCCCTCGAACTGTCATCCCCGAAACGTGTCCCCTGTCGTCCCTGAAACGCTGTGTAACACAGGTGAATTGTTTTATTGTTAACTTAGCAACAACTTTATCAACTTCATACAAAACTTACCAAAGAATCATTTACTAGCAAAGCTTACATGCTACATTGCATTCTACTATTTTAAACAAACTTTTCATTGGACAATTCATGTGCTGAACTCTCTATTTTAGACAATTCATGGGCTATACTCTCTATTTTATTTGCTCTCTATATGTCTATGCTATGGAAATGCCTTTAAATTTAAAAAACAAGTAGTTTTTGTCTCTTTTTCGACATTTTTAAATCTTATTTTTTCCTGATCTTTTCCTGTTTAAATCCCGGGTTTTTCAAAAAATCTTATACTTTTAGTTTGCCAATTTTTACACCAAAAGATTTTTGCTGCTATGATATTAAGCATAGTTGAAGTGAACTTAAAATGATAGAAGGATTATGAATACAATAATGAAGAGGGGGTTGGAACATATTCTTTTTATTGTATCACCAATTAACCCAAACTTATCTTCAACATGAACCTTAGTATATCTTGAATGTCACATATAATAACTATTTATAAGGTTTGTTATAGTTTGTTAAATAGGAAAATATATTGGTAGTACGAATGTATGTTTGTATTGAGTTGTGAAAACAACTCAATATATTTAGGGAAGTCGTTTAGGGAGTTTCCTATAAAATAGGTATGAGAATCCTATAAATATGTAATGCCTTATTCAATGAAAAATATATGGAATATAGAAGCACTTAAGTGAGTAAATTTTTGCATACTTATGTAATTCTGTCTGAATTTTTGATACGGTATCAAAGCACTTAGATTGTTGGAAAATTGAAGGTTATTTGAGGAGATCATGGAGTTGCCAACAATTGTGGATGAATAAAGAGATTCGTAGAAGATTCAATAGGCTTAATCAAAGAGAAAGAGAATTGCTGCCACCCAAGGGTTAAAGTCGTGGCCAAGGAATGAAGATAGTCGACACTAAAGGAAAAAAATGAAGCCACCACATAAGATGCCGCTGCAGTATTCAAAGAAGTCGCAACTATTTAGAAAAGCCGTGCAATATTAAGTGCATCTCCTCCCTGATTGAGAGTCTGTCTTGACTAATATTTCCAGTGAGATAATCCAAATTTTAGATGGAGTACTCAAATTACCAGTGTTCCACGGGGTTTCGGGGACGGGGATGGGGGGACGGTAGGGGACGTGTTTCGGGGACATGGGGACAGGGGGTCTGAGTTTGGGGGCGGCAGGGGGGCGGTGGGGGGACGGCTGCGGGAGGGTGGTAGGGTGCTGAAATACATATAGTAATTGAGAAAATAGTTATAAAAAGATGTATAAGTATAAGAATTATACATCTTGGAGACAACTAGGAGTCCCCTAGATGTCTTGAGGACACCCCAGCATCCTCAAAGTCCTAGCAGCATCTCGGAGACAGCGACATTGGTGGTGGGATGGTGGCGCTGGTGGTGGGCTGATGGGGGGACGTCCCCCCCAAGTCCCCAAGTCTCCGAGACGTCCCCCTCTAGGAAATGCGAGGATTTTGGGGGGGACACGTCCCCGTGGAACACTGCAAATTACATTAAGTTGGTTTGTATTGCAGAAATTCAATATGTTATCAGTATGTTATAATTATGTGGAAATCTGTTAAAAATTTGCAAACTAGATGAGTTTGAGAAAGCCATTGGATTGTGGAAGGCGACTTTGTCTTGCTTAAGAATACAATTTGGAATTCCAATTCACTTTTCCAAAATATCAGTGATGTGAGTGCCTATAATGGGTTCTAGGTTTTAAGTGAGGATACGTGAATTCATCCCTTTGGCATCATTAAATGTGTTGTAGATCAGGAGTTTTTTAAGAATTGTTGTTCACCTAGATTTGGTTTACATTTGATTTAAAATGTTGCAGCTTCTGTAGGCCTTCTATTGTATTTTTATCACTTCTAAAGAAAATATAACGAGGCACAAAAATTACGCTTTCAAAAGAGGCGACATCATATGAAGTTCCATAGATGGTTGTAGTTTTTCTCAGTATATAAGTCAGGGAACTTCAATTATTGAGACAACGACCTGTGACTTCTAGGGAGATTATGTGGTTGATTTATAAATAAAAGTAGCTTGGATATTTCTTTCAATAGTGGCACTTTGAGACAAGACCTTCATTTTCATGAAGACACCTCTCATAAGTGCTCTCCAGTATTGGGCCCAACAACCCCATTTTTTTTCCTCACCGTAAATGTGGTGTTGAATAAATATCAAATGGTTTAGATAACTGCAATAACATAAACACATGCATGAGCCTATTCATAGGCTTCTTGCAAAATTTCGAGTGTGTTGCAACATAAATGTTGTGCACCAATTACTTATGTGAGTAGCACATCTCTTGGTGCTCTATTGTGTCACAAGCTAGCCATCTTAGCATTTAGATGCCATACATTTCATAGCGTCATGTCTATATGTACACACCTTTGACAAAAGAGTCTTGGAAGGGAAGTCTGGAGATGGTTGTCATTTAGACAAGTGAGTCCCATTCTCAAAAAAGTTGCATCATTTCATTTAGAATAGGGTCCATTTTTTCCTTGATGCACGAGTTGTTAATTCAAATTGTAGTGTGATAAAAAATGTTCATAAAAAATTTAAAAGTGTAAAAATAAAAATTACCTCAATTGTAAATTGGACACACTAACGCTTGTATGCGATGTCCATCTTGTGAGGGGGCATTTTAAAACGGAGCTTCAAAGTCAAATTTGTTAAGTAGCAAATCTTTTGGAGAATAGAGGTACAAGAGGTTGGAGGACATTCAACAACCTCTCGTCAGTCACTAGTGATAGGGTTGCAAAATTGTTTTAGTGACAATAATAGTGCAAAAATGACTAAAGCCAAGATCGGTTTCCAGGTGGCAGTGACAATCGTCTCATATTGCTTGTGATCGAGGTGGCAGTGAGCTATAACGATGGCTATATATGCAACAATGAGGACCTAGTCGTCAATTTTTTATGTTGTGATTGGATGTGTATGTCTCCAATCACAATTGTTTATTGAGTGATTGGATGTGTTTGTCCCCAATCACAAAATGTTGGTAATTATGATTGGAAGTGTGTGTCCCCAATCATAATTGTTGTGAGCGTATGTGTGTCCCTGTTCATAACTTTGATGTTGGATAGATGTGTTTGTCACTATCCAAACTTGTTGTATGACGTTGGATAGATGTGTTAGTCCCTATCTTTAGTTCTGTGGGTAGATGTGTTTGTCCCTATCCTTGGATAAAGTTCAGAAGCATAGTGAGGTGAGTTTCACTATTGTTTTTCTTAAGTAGATGTGTATGTCCCTACTCATACCTTATGTTGAACTACTAAACATGGTCATCAAGTATTGTTGGTCCACTTATCCCCATTTGGAGAATGATGCAATATGGGTGGGGGGGGTTTAGGAATATTACATAATTCATAGGATGCATACAATAATTATTTATTGGGTTTGTTATAGTTTATTACGTAGGAAAATGTATAGGTAGTACAAATGCTTGTTTGTATTGAGTTGTTAAAACAACACAATATATTTAGGGAAGTCATTTACGGAGTTTCCTATAAAATAGGATGAGAATCCTATAAATATGTAAATGCCTTATTGAATGAAAAATGTATGGAATATAGAAGCACTTCCGAGTGTACAAGTTTGCATACTTCTATAATTCTGCCTGCCTGAATTTCTGACAAGTACAAATGTTGAAAGTCTACAAATGTTTGTTGCATTCATTTTTCTATTGCAATTACTGATTGCATTTTGAATCTGCTATATTTCAAGAATGTATTCTCGGCACTTCCAGAGCTTGCATTTTAAAAGATATTTTCCTTTTTTTTATGCAATGGGTTCTCCCTACCCGATACTCATATCCGGTTTATGTTGAAAGGGGGAAAAAATAATGATTAATTGGTCTGTGTTTCCTACTTTCTATTTCAATCAATGACAGCATCTTGGAATGGGGCATTCAGGTAGAAGACAAGTGTCTACTTAAAATTAATTTGAAATTTTTGCTTGCAAGAATAGACTCTTGCGATGAATGTAGAGATGTATGAGTTTTTGCCACTTGCTTGTCAGAAAGAGGTAAAATTGAAATTTCATACAAAAAATTATTTTAGGCTGTTCAAAATATCGAGTTTTTTTTATGAGGGCACATTGAATATGCTTTATGACGAAGGGACTGTGCTGCAGAAGTGTGAAATTCAAACCTCTTCAAATTCTGACAAAGTTTTTGAAACGAAACCTGAACTTTATTGTGCACCTCTACACCACATAATGTTAGATCTTCGGAGTCAACTTCTCATTCCATAAGATGAGAAAATCGATTCTGCTTGGGCTGATGTGTATATATTGAATCCTGTTGATAAGGACAATTGTTGCAGCTTTTGTATAGCTAGATGAAGGAAAATTTGGAATTCTATGGTATGAGTGTTTCACTTAACATTTGTATGCTGTTTTTTGAAGTCTTGGTATTGAGTACTTTTTGGTTTACCTAGTTGGGGATAGAGAGAAAAGAGTAGGTCTGGTTATTGATCTAGTTGGGAATTATGTGTAAGACGCAGCAAATCTATAAATGTCAGTTGGGTCAGAGGATGAGGATGCCGCTAACTGCCACTGTTTTTCTGAAAAGCAATATCAATTGAACTGTCAAATTGCATTCCCAAGTATCAATTCTTGAGTAATTTTTGGTTTGTCTAGCTAGGGATAGTGAGAGTGATCTAGTTGAGAATTATATATGCAAGTGCAACATCCAGCAAATCTTTAAATGTCAGCGAGGTTGGAGGATGAGGATGCTACTAACTACCAGAGTATGGCATTTACTGTTAACCCAAGAATGATTCAATTGAACTGTCAAATTGCATTCCCATTTAGAAATTGTATTCCCAATTACAAATTGTATTCTCTAGGCCAATGGCACCAATTGTCGGATGGATGTGGTTGAGACATTATTTGATTTGGGTCTTCAGGCTATCAAATCATACTGCATATAGATCTCCATTGGTCCCTTTTCTTTGGTCACAGTGACGCAGGAGTGGATGGGCAGATCACTGCAAATGATATGCAGGAATAAGCTTATAAAGTCAAGTGCAGGTGCCTGAAAAATATGGCAGATGTCCCCAATTTGGGCACTTAATGGTAAGTTTTATGAATAGGACTAAATACCATTTAAATGCTAACTGTATAAACTAGACACTTAAGTACAGTACTACACGTGATTCTTCATGCTGTCACACTTCAGAAATAGTTAATCATTGCCCCTTGCAAAGTGATTGATTGTAATGGGAAAGGTGTTCTGTTTTTATCTTATACATTTTTTTGAACCTACATAAGTTCCCTTCTGCATGTTAGGAAAGATGTGCTCTGTTTTTATTTAGTGTTCTGTAGTTAAGAAACCTGTTTCCACAAGAGGCATCATTCAATTTTTAGAGAATGCAATTGCCTACTATAATTTCATGTTTTGACATGGCGTATTCTTTAGGATGTGATATTGGCATTATTGGTGTTTGGGACACATCTTATGACAAGTTAATGGGCAGCTCCCACAAATATGGGTATTTACTTACGTGTCATTATTGTTGTTTAAGATTTTAGTGCTGTTTTTATATTTAATTGGGTGGAGAAAATGCTAATCCTGCTAGTTCTGAATGAACGACACATAAAATATAGGTTGATATTCATAGAATAAAATATAATTTTTATAAGGGCATTTTGTTCTTAAAATTGAAGGATGAGATTTGGAGCTTAGGCCGCCTCCTACACCAAATGAGTATTCAAAATATTAAGTATTTGAAATCCAAGGAGACAGGTCTTAAGTTATTCACGTTGTTCAGATCTTAAGTTATTCACTTTGTTCAGAGGAATTTTATTTAAATTGTTATTTTGTTGGATGCTGTTTAATATGTGAATTCTATCCTAATGAGGATTGACAGGGATGCTATACTTTTTGACCATCTGATGCTAAATGATGTGTTTCTGTAAAATAATTTGTTATGACAGCGATGATCCAATTGCAAAATGAGGGTTTTTATTGCAAGTGGTTATTTGTTGGTTAGTGTTGAAAAGTGGATCCTATGTATGAGTGTTGATGGGGGATCTTAAACTCTATTAGCCATCAAAACTAAAAGGTCCATGAGATTTGAACCCATCCTGTTGCCGCTTGACATTAGGTACACACCAGTAGACAAATTAATTCAAGGCTACACAGTATGCCACAAAATTGAAAATAATTTTGAGAACATACATGAATTTCGAGAATTTATCCTGTTATTCTGACTCTGCCATGATTAAAAAAAGGGTTGGGGTGAGACAGACATGGTATAACCTGCATGATATTTAGCTAGGGAATTTTTTTAGTTTTAAGGTGCCTTCTCTTTGTATGCTTAATTAGTTTATACATGACTTGAATCAGCTGAGTTGAGAAATTGAGACTTCTGTACAGTAGCCAACACTATCTAGTTGCCTAGCATCGTGTGTATGTCCACATGATATCTATTTTGTGCAGGTATAAAAGCTGGTATGTTGAAGTTAATGAGATCAGTTGAACTTTGCTTTCAAGTTGAGTGAAGATATGAAGTGCTATGTTGTAGATTGCAAGGTTACTTCCGGGCATGACAACAAGATTTCATTTCAATTGAAAGCATACGAGAGATATAATTTGTTTTACAACCAATTATCTGGGTTTCCATCCTAACATGAGCTGTATGAAGTAAAATTATAATTTTCTTATTACATGAATGTGTGACTAGAATTTATGCATACAAAATTATTTATGAAGTATTGTTGATGCTGAGATGATTTACATGCCACAATGCTTTAAGTCATCTTGTTTGTTTTACACTGGTATTTAGAAAGTTGGACATTTTGTAAGTCACTCGTCTCTTTGAGGACGATGCATGATGCTTGAATTATTAGCAGAATGGTTTGTGATGGCTTTGATAATTGAGTATGGTTGTAATCATTCTTTTGTCAAAGCACTCGTGTAGTAGACTGTTGTTTTGGGTTTATAACACCTTGGGGAGGGTTCTAGAAAGTTTTGGTAGTTGGGGGTTGGTTGGGTATAATGTTGGACCTTATAAATTGTTGAGGTGCCTAAAAGGAATGCCCTCTCTTAGATTAGGTGTTTTTTAGTGTTGGTTTTAGTAACATATCTCCCAGGGATGTTTGGGCGACCTTGTACAATACAAAATAAACTATAAAATTGACTACCAACTAGCCCTAACCACCAAGAAAACCAATTATTCTCCAAGTTTTGGGGATAGAGGTGTCATATCCCTCAGAGGCATCTATTTAATGTGCAGATAGGTATATTGATTGATTCTTCAGTGCTTGGGGTGCAAGATGATACAAGTTTTGCAATTCGATTAGGCAGTAACTAATGGCAATTTCATGCCAAACTATTTACTATTAAGTATTAGTAAATTCATGGCTGAATTATTAATTCAATCACAAAACATTTTAATATCCTTGGGGGCTCAACCATTGGAGAGAATGGGAGAACGTGACTTGATGGGTTGCCTCGGATCCTCTATGCTAGGCCCAAGAGCGGATGTACCATCCCTCTTGGTCCCATGTGGCCCATGCCATCCATATGAGATGGTCTACCTAGTGAGGTGTCCCCTTTCCATTATCCTCTTATCTTGCCAACCATTTCCCTCTCTATGATTTGTGCTTTTGTGTTGATTCACCGCGATGGACGGTGAGATTACAATGGGTGCCTTGAAATGACCATCTCTCCTAAACCTAAAGCATAGTACCCTTGGTACTCCCTTGGCCATCTTGGGACTACTTGGCCCCCCATCTCGAGGTGGCGTACCTAGGAGAGTGCCCCATCACTGGTCTCCTCTATTAATCTCAGTCTCCTCTATCATGGCTGAAACATTCAAGACATGGGAAACAAATATTAATCATATTTACTGATATAAGGAAGTAGTCATAACATCAATGCATCATTAGTACCTTGATCATTTAATCAAACAATCACAATCACTTTATTAAATTGTGCTACAACTACATTATTGTAAATCAGATGTCATACCACTGATTCAAAAAATCAGACTGTTATGCACATGCCAATTTATCAACTATTTCTAATTTAGAGGGTGCAGACCTCTATTTCCTTTTTATTAATTTATCCCTGTAGATGATCACTGGTCTGAGTATTGCTTAAAGAGAAACAAATAGATTAGTTTCAATTGAATAATGACTAATAAGGATTAATAATTGCTGCAAGCATTATTATTGCTAATATATATATATATATATATATAAAATCCCACTAAACTTACTGCCCTTATTATATTTAATTGCTGTTGCATTTTTGAGAGCAGATTATTATTTATTTCTTATTGCTCCTACATCAGCTTTTTATTGATTTCATTCTATTTCATTTTCATTCTCTTATATTTCATTCCCTTTCCTTGATATCTTCTATGATCCCATTACAATCTCTATATATATCTTATGTCTTTATGAAGAAAGACATCATCTGGAGGAGAGATGTCCCTCTAAAACAATCACGACTCTTCCTTATAATTAACTACTGCCCCTTCCAACTGATCGTAGCCTTTCATAATGTAATTGCTGCATATTAGTTAGACTTTAACCGGGTCGATTGATTGCCTTAAATGATCACTGCTGCACTACATAATATATTCACAGCTCTTAACAAACTTAATACTCTTTAATAGCTGCTAAGGGAAACCTGATTGTTGTCTTTATTCTGTTCATTGATCGCTGTTTGTCATATGAATTGTTGCCTTCTCTAATTGCTTAACTCTGCTTATTAATAAAATATTCCTTTATAAATGTTGCCTTGGGTGTTTATGATTTATCTCCCACACTCTTTCTTGCCTTGATCACAAATCACAAAACTCTTTATATACCTTCACAAAGAGAGGCGTGTTCATGAAGAGATGTATTTCTTGACAAGGGAGGTGACTTCATGATAAGATACATCCTTTTGTTAAACTTAATCGTTGACTTTTAACTGAACTTAATTGTTGCTTTTAGTAAGTCTGCTCCTCATCTTTATCTAGTCGCTGCTCTTAAATACTTGCTGCCCTTATTTCTTGGTCGTTGCTTTTAACATATATATTAGTTTTAGTTTATTTTTATAGGGAGTCGGCCAACAATGTAAGGTCGACACTTTGAGAAATTTAGGTTGATTTAATTAATTTAATTAATTTCCTTATACTAGTCAGCCAGGATTTAGTACAATTGCAGGGACATGACAATAAACATGAAAATAATCTCTCTTCTGGTATAAACATGAATGGATATGATCTCAATTTGTAGAGAAGGGACATGACAATAAACATGAAAATAATCTCTCTTATGGTATTAACATGAATGGATATGATCTCAATTTGTAGAGAACTTGAGGATATATATGCTTGGATGGGTTTAGTAGGATGAAAGACTTGGAATTAGTGGTACAATCATATCGGGGTAGATTTGCAACTATATTAGTACTTATTGAGGTACCCCTATGTTTGAGATGGGCTATTTGTAGTAAGCCAAATGTATAACCACTTTTGGTTAAAAACTATTTTTTTTTAACACCTTTACATAATCTTAAATAACCAAGCAATTTTATTCATTAATACTTAACTTATCCATTTAAACATATAATAAGAACCCTAATCCAAAGCCAAATCCTATTCTTTGAGTGCCACATTTCGTGGTTTCTCTATATATTTCAACTTTTGAGACTTAGAGGATCTGCCACAATTCACAAGCATAGCAGCAAAAGTACTCCATCCTTACAATATGAGATGGGATTTTCAATCTCTTTTGGATCATAACCATTAATTAAGCTTACAATTACAATACAATTTGTGCACAATAATATGATGACAAATGCATTCATTTGATGTTAGTACAATGCCAACATTAAAATATGAACACAAAACCACTTAGTGATTGGTTGGAATAACAAGTGAATGTGACTTCTGTTTTGTCAATTTCTTATAACTTGTTTTGCCAATATGTAAGCCATTCTACAACAAATGTGATTAGTTGAGATGTGTGAAAACTAGTGTATTTTATGCTACATCTCTTTCCCTTTTTCAATTCATTGCTAATTATGACGAGGAAACAAGCATCCTATACTATTAATTGTCATCATTGACAAGGGCATATGTTGCATAACACTTATAATAGTCATATAAACACAACACATATCAAGTAAGACAACACTGCCAACATGCATTCATTTGAGCACACTAATGCTTGTATTAAACTCTTGAGAGAGGTAGATCATAACATCTATTATTTACATGTTAGTGGTGTAAGTTTGTCTAAAGCCCTAAAAATTTAGGTAGCTCTTGAAATCTATCACTTGTATGCTACTAGTGATAGTTTGCTTAACCTATGAGACAATTAGTTATAGTTGTGGTATTTATAAAGTGCACATGAATTGCCTTTTAGTACATGCATTAAGGGTTCACACATCTTAGATTGTTTGATCTTATCACATTTCCACTTGGGGTGTTTTTGTACATGATCCTGTAGGTTTTGAGAGTTTGGTTTACCAACAAGCAAATTACAATACATTTCTAGAGCAAGTTTTATAAGAGTTTCACTAGCATCAAATTTTGGAGTAATTTCAACACTTCGATTCTTGCAAATTCATAAATATGTTACAACTCCACCACCCAATTTATAGGCAATGATCAACATGGAAATCGAAAATGGTTTTAATTATAATGTGCTAAATCCACTTGGTGGTATGGTGCCTAATGAGAATCCCAATTCCAATGCCTGCCTAGGAAGATTCCACATTTTGGCTAAAAAAGGTAAATCATTTAAGCATATGTAACTATCAATTTGACCACCCAACTTGGAAACCTAGATTGTCATAAATCTACCCTTCAAATAATAGTGTTGCATGGCAAGAGTACACACTTGTTATAGTGCTGGTCAAGATTACAAGGTAACTCCCTCTATTTCAAGCTCTTACACACCATAAGAATAAGTTATACACTTGTCATATGACCCCAGAAAAAATGAATATTTCTTACAACTATTTGCAATGCATTGACACGGCCAAATATGTCGCCACAAATTCCAATGCCCCATTTTGGTTGGAGCACAATATGAATAATATAAATAAATAAAATGTGAGAAAAAGCTAGATTATCAAAATAATAGATTGAAGAATTTTGCAAGAGTGAGACACCTTAATTCTCAACATTCTTTCACTTGTCAAAAACTTTACAAGAGTCAAAGAGAAACATACCATCATGGAATCTAATTGCTAGGGGTTGAGAGACTCATAGACTTCAAACACCTTTTGAATTTTTTGGTGCTCATGGACTTTGTCAATGCATCTACAATATTCGTCAAAATTTGAACTTTCTCTAGTTTCACCCTTCTATCTTTGACCATGTCTTGAACAAAATAATGCAAATCTATGTGCTTGGTCCTTGCATGAAATGTTGGGTTCTTTGTTAAACAAATTACATGCTGCTCTTACAATAAAGAGTAATCACACCTTGATTCAACCCAACATTTGAAGGCAATCTTTTCAACCAAATGGCTTCTTTATCAAGATGAGTAGCTTCCATATACTCGAGTCTTAGTAGTAGACAAAGTAAATAAAACTTGTATCTTGCTCATCTAACTTATTATACTATCAAATAAAGTAAACGAGTATGTACCAATGGATCTTCTACTATCAACATTTCCAACTTAATGTGTGTCCACATAACCATGACTATCTAAGGAATGCTTGTATAATGTCATTTTACCATGAAAGCATAATGGATACTTAGTTGTACACCTTAAATAACTTGAATACTCTTTCAACTACATCTCAATGGATTGGTCTAGGTTTAGACATAAATTTGTTTAGAACTCCCATTGCTTGGGCAATGTCTAGTCTAGTATAGACCATAACATATGAAGATGTGGAAAAATGAATGAAGCAAAAACATAGGATATTGCAAATAATCAAATGCATACCTCAATCTCCATCCTCCTAGATTGAGCCGAAATAGAATGCACCTTAGTTCTATTTGATTTTCTCTAGATTATGATGCGATGTGGATTGCTCACTAAACTAGCATAACCTTGGTATGATTGCAATAATGAGATGGAAAAACAATAACATAAGGTTAACAATAATAGACTTGATTCTTGATGATAAAGGATGAGGGCCTTTAGTTCTAGAATTCTTAAAGAGACAAAATCAAGGGCTATGATAGGTTTAGGATTAAGATTAGGGTGACATATTTATATGAATGACTAGGATTAAGAGGTGATATGAAATGAATGGATGAGATGGAAATATAGTTTTGACTTTTGGGAAAGTGTCTAGGTTCAACGAATCTAGTTAAGGTCTTAGTTAGACATGTGAAAGTGACACTTGTCACACGATGGAAATTTTAGACTGTGATCCATTTGAACAAGTTTAAGGGCTAGGATTAAATGGACAAGGATAAATGTGAATATGAAATTAAATAAATAAATAATAGATATTTATTTAATTAATAGGATCAAATGAAGGGTACAATAATTAAATAAATAATAAATATTTATTTAATTAAAGGTTAGGATAAAATGGAGGAAATGATGGAATCAATTAAATAAACAATAAATATTTATTTAATTAATGGCTTAGGATAGGGTAAAATTAGGTGTGGTTGGGCAAAGTTAGATTTTGGGTGTCTACATTTTGCCTTTCTTTGATATGATGTTGTGACCATAAGAAGTGGCATTATATCAAAGAAGAATAAAACATAGTGGATAGGAAGGGATAAAAACTAACAACATGATGCCCTAGTCACTAGAGGGATGAGGAAGGATGACGATGAGATTGTAGGATGCCCCCTTGAGAGGACAGATGGGTTAAGAGAACACATGTGTGCTTTTGAAATGGAAAGGAAAGATTGGGGTTACAGATAGAAGCAGATGAAATGAAAGACGAATGGGATGGAAGGGAATGAAAGGGAAGACTGGTTATGCTGGTATGTAGAGAGCAATCCTAAAGTTTATTATAATAAAGGAGATTATCCACCAAGGTGTGAGGAACTAAGGTGACAAGTTAACCTTTGCATGGACTTTACACTCAAACAAAAGGGTTGTCCTTGTTCATACTAGACACCACAAAACCTTGTTGGAATATGTGAAAAAAATAAACTTAAAACATGATAGTCCTAGTGCACAAAAGGTACAAAATGACCTAGTATGCAAAGGATGAATGTTCATGCTAGAAGCTTTTCCAACACACACAAGGTAAGTAGCCACATAGTAATATTAGAAGAACGTCCCACAAACATAACATACAAGATAAAGACGATGCCCCACTATACACCAGTCAAAACATGCCAAGATATAAAAAGATCTAGGTGGCCTTAAGTAGGTGTAGTCATGGGTCAAAAGATATATCAAAACAAAAGATTCATTGATAAACATGTCATGCAACCAACATCTCTTGCCAAAATTATGATAATGTGATGATCAAGATTATGCCAAACTCAATATCAAGGCATCCTTATGGGCATGGATGATTGGATAGATGAAGATTATGGGAAAAAGGATATAATGACTATTTAATGTTCACCAGCTTGGATCATGTGTGATTTCGTGATAAGGAATGATGTTTGTATGCCCATCCCTTTGGTACTAGTCCCAAGCTCCTCTCCAATCCTTGACCTAATCCTTTCCCTAGCTCTAATTCCCTTCTTAACCCCAATATCTATTTCCCCTTAGATCCCAAAGGCTTGGGTGGATTCATCACCTTCTCCCTTTTTCCAATTTCCATTTCCCTCTCCACTCTCAACTCATGTATTACTTTGTATTGTCTTAGGTTCTTAGGTCTATCCTAGACTTGGACTCTTATGAATAACATTTTTTGGATTTCATGCTAGGGCTTGTTGCACCCTAGAAACCCTCAGCAATAAGTTTAACCTACCTCAATGACTCGCCTATCATTCCATTCATGTTGAATTTGACACTGTAATAACCATTTTGTATTTACCTCCCAAAGAACCCATTATTCTAATAGATGGAATAATTCCAAAGACAAATTTGATAGAGAAAAGTAGGAGTGGTCATGCCACCATTAATATGGTCGCTAGAGTTTCATCCACCCAAATCTTTCAATTTAAATCTATATTGTTCATTTTGAAGTTGTCACAAATTTGGATGACCCCCATATGCCACATCCATGGGTTTCATATCCTCCAAAATTTCCCACAAGCTATCGGACACCAAAAATTGAAAACTATAAATACCATTTCTTTCTACTAGTTCCAATTTTTGGTATAGAAACATTTATAGTGAATTCTAAGTCGTGAAACATTGAAAGTATAAGCTACAAATGATGAAATACCTCTAATGAAACATAGGAAGGGTTTTTAATGCACATATCCATGCAATGGTATGTCTCCATGGCTATTTGTAGTGATTTAGGGAAATTTGTATAATCACAAATATGTATTTTCTTTTGCTACATTTGCTGGAATGAATGTAATAAGGGTTTGTTGTATGTTTGAGAACATATAATGCATTACAAATTATTTATAATGGTCATATTTTTTTTATGTGGGTCATTATAGCTCTAGGATCTTCGATTTCATATGAATGTAAATCTAGTTATGTTCATATTTTATTGAATATATCTCCTTTTTATTTTTCATGATTTTTCCCCCAATGGAGTAGGCAATAATACAAATTGGTGAAGGATCAAACAACTCTCATCATTCAAACAACCTCCATCTTTGTTAGTTGTAGGAGTAGATTAGTTTAGTAAGTAGGTTTATATGCAACTCATGACTTGTTATTATATCTAGGAAACATTTGAAGAAAACATTTAAAGGTTTACCTTTATGAAAGTCATGTTTTGCATATGTTTTATCAGCTATATAAAGAACTATTATGTAGCTAGTTAGTCTTTAGCCTAGTGACAATAATAGTGGTCAAGCATACATTAGGTATACTTGATGTTGTTATAGTCATGTTGTAGTTTAATTGGTTCAAAAATATATTAAGGACACCTCTAGGAATACCCTCTTGATTCTCTGTTGAGATCAAGGCACAAGAGAGATTACCCACTATTATTAATTGGCCTTAAACCCTCCATAGTCGATTGATGATCCATTGTTTTACCTTCTTGAAGACACCCCCTAGATTTGAAGGTAAAACTGTTTAGCCATTGTTGGTGAAGTGTAAACCCAATGAATATCTTAAAAACCTTAGTAACATAGTATTTTTATAGCTATGTGCGTTATTTTGGGTGTTTTTTCTTAGATAGCAACTCATGCCAACAAAATGATGTCATTATCAATGATAATATTAGGGTTTATATTTCGAAGACCATGGTAATAGAATGTTTTTAACATTAATTTTTGGTGAGTTTTCATCCCATAAAATTATGCCAACAAAATAGTGCAATAAGGAAGCAAGAAAGTGAGCTCTTGTTTAGTACCTTAGATTTTAGCTTTGCTAGGATAAAAAAATCTCTTCCAAGTGAATATTGGTGACTCTATTTCAATCAAACCTATAAATTAGCAATCAAATCAACAAACTTGAGTATGAAAAGAAGGTAGCTTAGGCACTAACAATATAGCACGCAACTTCTACCGATGCACAAGGGCATCCATCATGGGAAGCTCAAAATTTTGGTGTCATTTAGACTTACCCACTAGTTTTAGAAGTAAGTTTCTAAAAATTTAGATGGTGATAGCATAATAAAAAAAATGAAGAAACACGTTTAGGTCTAATTATGGAAGTAGAAATGATATGACTATTGTTCAAAGTAATTGGGAGTATTTTTCTTGTGAGTATTCCACTTTTCCTAGCATGTCATATAAATAAGAATTTAAACATGATGAATTGCTTTAAATTGTCTCATAAAGAAAATACAAAAAGAAATGGAAAAAGTTGAAATATAGGAGGCTCAACTAGAAATAACCCATATGCTTCTTGGTAGGATGAAATGAGATAGATTGTATGATGTACACAACTTTGGAATGAGTTATCTAGACATGAAAAAACATGATACTAGCCAATATCCAATTTCTCCTAGTATGTAATATAGAGACAAAATTGAATAGGAAAAAGAAGTGATGCATCACCTTGAGAAAAAGAAAAAGAAACTCCTTATAGAGTTACAATGTAGAAGGTTCAACTTTCCACTCCTGTGAATCCAAATGCCCTCTCAATGAGCATACAGGAAGATCTTCCTTATGAGGAAGAATTTTTTTAGTACTATGAGGATGGGAATGATCAACCCTATACATTAGGATATGACTCAATGGAGGGAGAAAATTAATAGAGTGACTGTTGCACAACTAATCAGAGTTTGAAGATTTAAACATAGGGTTGATGTAGAATAGTATGAGTTGCCCACTCACATCATAGAACATCAAAGGGAACTCATCTTGCAAACCCACAAGTCTAAATCATCAACTAAAAACATAATGCTCCATATAAATATAGTAGTGGCACAAATCCAAAATGGATATCATTTTATGATGAGCATGTGTCTACAATAAGTGATGATATTGCTACTAGATCAAACATAAATTCTATGAGCAACAATACAAAGTCACAATGGGTAGATAATAATATTAGGGAAATTAGTATTATGAGAAAGGTGATAGAGAAAATGAATGATCCAATGTAGTTGACAATGAAGAGAGAGGTGCTACCAACTCGTGAACATAAAGTTCCAAAAGAAGAAATTTTGATTGATAAAGCAAATTTGGTTCAACCCTTGCCATTGGAAGTGTAATGTACAAGAAATAAATTCAAACTATTACCCCCATTTCTGCCTAGCTCAATTTTTAATACTTTTGTGCCAAATTCATTATTAGGCTAATCTAAAATTGCATATTTTACCAATGCTAGATCGAAAATTTATTATATATTGATTTATTTGCACCTAAAATTGACTATGTGGATTGACGAAAATCGCAAAAATGATTAAATTTCAAAATTATGAAGGTTTGTGTGAAATTGTTTGATAGAGATGATCTTGATGATGTCACACCAAATGTGGCCTATTTCCACACCGACCCACCTCTGATTTCAGAGATATTAAAGATTCAATTTTTATCAGTCAAATTATGAAAACTATTAAATTCGAGATTTATTCAATCAAAATGGAATTATATTATTATTATTTTTTTTGATGGGGTGTGCCTTCTTACCACCCGCCCTTTTTTATGTGAATTATATTTTTGAATTTTGGTTGCAATGTTGTTTCAACAGCGTGGAAAAATTTCGTAATAAAATATTGATATGAGAAAAATTAAGTGTTAATCTTCATTTGATAGATTAACAAGTTCATCGGACAAATTCATAAGAATTATGGATTGTGCTCTAAGTGCCGATGCAAAATTATTAACTTCCTCTGAATATCCGCTCTATCTTAAAAGTAAGTCTTAGTTTTATTGGCATAACTCAATGCAAAGCTCTGAATGAAGGCCAATTCACTTTCATGGGTAGATATACATGCAAAGAGTGGAGTCACAGAGAGGTCGACAAACTATTTGACAGAATGTATAAAAAAGATGCGACCTCATGGAGCGTAATGCCTGCAAGATTTGCACAGAATGGATTCGTTCAAAAGTCTTTAGAAACTCGTGGGCTAATCCAAAGGGCAGATGTAAAATAAAACTTTGTAACCTTTGCCAGCGTTCTCTCTGCCTATGCCAAAATGGGAGGAGCTTTTCGACAGGCTATGGAAAATTAGGTATTACAACTGGAAATGATAAAATGTGGAAGCATATATAAGATACACGAACTGTTTGACAAAATCCATGTATTCTCATGGGACACAATGATTGTGGGGTATAAAAGAGATGAATATGTTGAATAATGAGGTAACACAAACTTTTTGATCACATGCCTAAGACAAATGTGGTATCCTAAACTGTAATGATTTTGGCATATGCATGGAATGGTTTAGGACAGGAAAACCTTTACATAAATGCAATTAGCAGGTATGAAACCAAATGCAAAAACCTTTGCCAGGGTTCTCCCAGCATATTCCAATCTGGCGGCTCTTGAATTGGGTATGAAGACTCATGGGAAAATCATTCGAAGTGGATTTCAGACTGATGTATTTGTGGTAAATGCTCTCATTGACATGCTTGCAAAATGTAGGAGCATAGAAAGGCATACTATTTATTTGATAATTTGCACAAACACAATATTGTCTCCTAGAACACAATGAAATTAGGCTATGCCATGCATGGATATGTCAAGAAGAAATAGATTAGGATGAAGGTTGAGATATTTGAATATTAATTAAATAATAAAGTATTATTTAATTAATGTAGAGGATAAGAAATTGGTTGAATTAGGGATAATTTGATCAAATGCGATCAATTTTAGGTGTACATTTTTTTTCTCTTTGAGATGGTGTTACGAAGTAGCATCATTTCAAAGAAGATTAAAACATAGCACATGGAAGAAGATGGTTAGATTAGGGAAGATTCTTCGGTTATTCGAAGGAGTGACCGAGAGTAAAGATGGTGCGAGTGAAGATGAGGATTAGGGATGCTCCCTTGAGAGGACATGTGGGTTCAAGAGAACATGGGTGTGCTCTTGAAATGGATGAGATGATGCAAGACAAATGAAGAAGATGATGCAAGATGACAAATAGATAGTAGGATGGGAGGAGGAAGAGATAATGGAAGGAGGATGTTGCAAGTGAGGAACCACAAAAGGATTCAAAGACAAACATGATGCCCCAATCAAGCTAAAAACCAAGATGGATTGTGTACCGTTGTAAATTGTCACCCCTAACAATTTCACTTTATGCTAGCTCCCCCTTATGTGCTTGGACCTAATCATGCTTATTATTTTCCCATTTTGTTATCCTTTTTAGAAAATAAAATTAATTTTAGGAATTAAACTTAGTTACTTATTTAACGAGCATTAAAAATTCAAAATAGGTTTGGTCTAGGATGTCCTCGCTCTTGACCACCCTATTTTGGCCCAAATTTAAATATTTTGTTATTGGTATTATGTTTACAAATTTCAATTCATTTGTCAGCCTTTTAAAATAATTATTGTGGGAGATGTTGAAATGCATATAAGTACAAGTCTTTTTCACCATCTAAACTCCCAGGCAATCTAAGCAATTTTAATATCAAGTGAGCATTGTAAAAGTAAATTCAAGAGTAGAATAAGCAACATTTTATAACACTTTCATTAGTAAAGATTATGTTTGCAATACACCATCAAGTTCATGTCAAAGAATAAGTAAGATTGTTCATGTTTCATGTTTATTATCATTATGAGTACTAACATTTGCAAGACCTTCAATCAACTATAAAGTTCTCCTTGCATGAGATGTGCATCATGACTTTAGTCTATCAAGAAGTATAGATTTGAATGGAAGTTGCTAGCATTATGATTTATCATTTGTTTTTATCCATTTGCCTTTACTTGACCTAAGGTAAGCACTCTTTATCCAACATCATCATAATTGATAGAAACACCAAAATGGGGTTTGAATTAGGCAAGCCCCTATATGACACGACCCTTCATCTCTACTCTTTCTTGCAGGTTGTAGACCTGAAGTGGATTTGGAGAATATTGAATACCTCAAATAAAGATCGAGCATAAAACACCTCATCTCATCAAATTAGGGAAAGATCAATTATTCACTAAAAAATGAAGTTCCAAAGTTGATTTCGACACATAAGCACCTGAAGAATGTGATACACCTATTCATGTTTTGAGATACCAAAAACTCTAATTTCTAATCTAGGGAACCCTCACCCTTGTCCAGTCAGTTTTGATCCAAATTTGAATGCCAAGTTCCTCAATCTCTATCCTCTACTCTTTTGTTTCTTGTTTCTATGTATCGGTTTTGTATTTTTTTAAATTAACATTACTTTGTTGTGTTTACATAGTTGACCTAGTTTGCAATCACAAATTCCACACATCACATAAATCCACATCATTTCCATTCAAAATTAACCAAAGGGGACAAAACCCTAATTAGCCATTCTAGCTCTTCCTTGAGGATAGTAGCTAAGTGGTCTTTTATGATCATTTTTGTGTCCCTCGAATGTCAAATGTTGAAAAGTGTGATTTAGGTTAGCATTAGCCTTAGATATATTTTTCAACACCACATTTTGGTAAACCCAACATATCTTATAGTTGCAATATTTTTATTTACATGTCTATTTTTTTGAGATCTGAGTGAATAATAGGTTGTTTGAAAGTGTCATTGCTTAAATTGCATTCATCTTATGTTAGACATTGAAAAAGTAAAGCTTTGCATCTCATTATTCTTTTCATAAAATTAAAAAGTGTTATCATTTTAGTATTTCAGGTATAGATTCAATTAGTTATAACATCTTGCATTTTGAAATTACCATTTATCAAGTGATTTGAACTTATTGCACTCATTTAATTACTTTAAAACATAAAAAATTAATGCATGCTTGTGCTTCATTCAAAAAAATTAGGTTTTCTTGTATTTCCAATATTTTGTTTTATCTTAGAATTGAACTTGCACAATCTCGGATCCTTAAATTCTATGTTATATTGCCAGAATTTTAAACTTTCAAAATTCTCATTATTGGACTAGGGTTCCCTCACCCTTATCCTATTAATTTCTCCCTGAATCTAAGTGTCAATTCTGTATCTGTAACTTTTGTGTAGACTTGTTTGTTGTTTATGATAATTTGTTCTGCCTCTATCATCATTATCTATATCTTTCTCCTCATTATATGAACACTTAAATGTCTTGAATCTTGTAATTAATATATGAGCTTCACGACCTAGTGTTCCATATCAAATACTCTTGTGAGATGTGGTTATAGAATCATGGATTCCCATGCTGCAACTACATTTGGTGTTGAGCATTAACTTTTTCATGAGCAAGGAATCACAACTATACAATCAATCTTTGATCCTCTTCCTACTCCCACTTTTCCTATGTCTTCTTCATCACCAATCATTCATGTGGACTTGGAAGTTGTTGTTGCACATCCCTAAAGATAAGCTTAAACAATTAGACAAATACCTAGAAAGCCTTCAACTATTCTTAAGCACATAATCGTTGGCTAGAGAAACCATTCCCCTTGTAGATAACATTATAAATTTAATCAAAAATTCACAAGGAATAAAAGTGTTACGTAGCCTAGCTCATATTGTGGACACAATTATACCTACAAAAACTAGTTGCGCTCAAACCTTTACCAATTACCAACATCAAATAGGAAAACAAACTACCTCTCCTACAACCATTCCTTCTATTCCCACTTTCACTCCTCCATTCGTAACATCTACTCCATAATATATTAATGGTCTTAACACTAGTTCAGGGTTTTCTTGTGGGAATCCTTATAGTTTTGTTCCTCCATTTACTATACCTCCGTTCACTTCTCTCACCAATTTTCATAATAACAATCCTCCAATCACTAACAATAGTCCTACACATTCCACAAATTCTCAAAACATGTCACCAACTGTTCCCATCATAAATCAAATTTTGTAAAACATGTACTTATTGCAACAAAAATTTTCAAACATGAACCAAACTCAATCTTATTCAAATTATCCAACATATCTTATATGCAGTCCATTATCATTTTCCATCTTAAAAATGACTTCCATAAAACATCGAGATACCTCAAGCTTTGAGAAGTATACTAGCAAAGGAGATCCAAATAATCACGTATTGACTTTTACCACTTTATGTAGTGATATCCTTTTGGAAGATTCTCTCTTAGTTAAACTCTTTCCTCTATGATTGAAAGATATGGCCTTGGAATTGTTTTTTTCATTACCTAATAATTCAGTAACTTCTTTTATGTAACATTTTAATGAATTCCTTCAATATTTTCAAGTAAACAGTGGACCTCAAGTTACATTAACCAATTTGGTCCATTGTAAACAAGAAGCTAAGGAAAAAGTGTGATTTTATAGGACGATACCAAGCTCTCTATTCTCAAATCTCATAATCTCTCTCGAATGCCAATATACAGAGTATTCAATGGAAACTTACAACCTAACATTCAGGATAAGATATTGTTAATGAGATATTCTTCATTCACACATTTATGCACGTCTCTTTGTGATTATCAAATTTTGGTTAGTCAATATGAAGACACACCTTCATCGGCTCCTAATACTCAATCTAAATTCATTCCAAAATCTAATTATCAATCATTTAAAAAGAAAAATAAAAACTTCATCAAAATAAACTCTCTTCCATCCTCCAATAACATTCAAACATAAGTTGTTGCTACATCTATAACACCATATCAATTTAAGCTAAGAGATATAAATTTTCATAATTACTTGATTCTCTTCATACTATTATGTTGCAATTAATTAATAAAAATATGATACAACTTCTTCCCATTCATCCTATTGATACCACCAAACTATTACCTCCTAACTTTAATGCAAAAGCATTTTGTCAATTATATCACCATACACCTGGACATGATACAAAAATATGTATGCGTCTTAAGCACCAAGTGCAAGGCCTCATCAATTCTAATGTAATCTAGCTGGCTAGTGTAAATGATAAAGGGAATAAATCAATTGCACCAGCTAATCAAAATTTATAAATATTTACCAATCCATTACCAAGTCATCCCACAAACCTTGTTGAAAAATCGATGATGAACTCAATAATGTTCTTGATATGGTTAACATGATTTTTGTTCATCCTCACCAAGACAAGCCTAATCTCTTACCCAATATTACTTTTACACATATTGATTCTTCTATACAAGCATCTAATAGTCCTCTTTATATTATCGATAGAATTAATGATAAACCCACGTAGGGAATACTCATTGATCTAGTGTGTTTAGTGAATGTAACCACTAAATAATTTCTTTATGTGCATGAACTATATAAAGATAATTATGAACAATCATAAGTGTCACTAAAATCTCATGATGGTTCTAATTTCCCTATGATTGGTTCTTTAACTCTCCCCATTCAAGTTGGACCTAAAAAGTTGGATGATTTATTTACCATAATCTTGACATCGAATCAATTTCATGTGAAGTTAGGTCACCGATGGCTTACCTCCATAAATTCAATCCCCTTTGTTATTCATAAATGTCTTAAGTTCCCATTTGAGGGATAAATACATACTATTTATCATAGTGGATTTAAACCTTTGGCCCTTCACAAATTTTTTTCACTTGATTACTTTCAGCCTCAACCAGCCCAACCTACTCAACCTCGTGAATATTTTCTATTTTATCATATCAAAATTTAAAAGCTAAGCATACGTATCCCAATAATCCCTTACCAATATCCTATGTGAGGCTCCTTGGTCTCCAGTGGTTTCATTATTCCTTTCAAAAACTTAAAAAGTGTTATCTTTTTGGTATTTTAGGTATAGATTCAGTTAGTTGTAACATCTCACATTTTGAAAATTGTCATTTATCAAGTGATTTGAACTTATTACACCCATTTAATTGCTTTAAAACATCAAAAATTCATGCATGCATGTGCTTTATTCAAACAATTTATGTTTTCTTGTATTTCCAATATTTTGTTTGGTCTTAGAATTGAACCTGCACAATCTCAGATCCTTAAACTCTATGTTATATTGCCAGATTTTAAACTTTCAAAATTCTCATTATTGGACTAGGGTACCCTCACTCTTATCTTATTAATTTCTCCCCGAATCTAAGCATCAATTTTGTATCTATAGCTTTTGTGTAGACTTGTTTGTTGTTTGTGATAATTTGTTTTGCCTCTATCATCATTCTCTCTTTCTCCTCATTATATGAACACTTAAATGTCTTGAATCTTGTAATTAATATATGAGCTTCATGACCTAGTGTTCCATATCAAATACTCTTGTGAGATATGGTTATAGACTCATGGCTTCCCATGCTGCAACTACATCTAGTGTTGAGCCTTAACTTTTTCACTCAAGGAATCACAACTGTACAATGAATCTTTGATCCTCTTCCTACTCCCACTTTTCCTATGTCTTCTTCATCACCAATCATTCATGTGGACTTGGAAGTTGTTGTAGGCACACATTTGAGAAGAAAAAAACTTGGGAATTAGTTCCAAGACCCCAAGCAAGAATGTGATAGGCACAAAATGGGTTTATAGAAACCAAGCTCAATGAGGATGGAGCTATTGTAAGGAATAAGGCAAGATTGGTGTGCAAAGGATATGCACAAGTGGAAGGTATAGATTTTGAAGAAAAATTTGCTCTTGTTGCTAGATTGGAAGTCATAAGAATGTTTCTATCATTCTCTATTTATAAAGGATTCAAAGTCTATCAAATGGACATGAAGTCTGCTTTCCTGAATGGAAACCTAGAAGAGTAAGTCTACATAGAACAACTTGAAGGTTTTTAGTTGTTAGAAGAAGATTTTGTTTGTAGGCTGAAGAAAGCTTTGTATGGTCTAAAACATGCACCTAGAGCATGGTATTCAAGCTTAGACCAATACTTGCAACAAAAAGGATTCAATAAAGGATGTGTAGACAATAATTTGTACTTCAAATCAAAAGGTGATCATATGTTAATTGTGATTGTATATGTGGATGGCATCATTTTTGGTGGTAGTAATGAAAAAATGTGGAAGGAGTTTGCTACACAAATGCAAAATGAATTTGAGATGTCAATTCTTGGATAACCCTCTTTCGTCCTTGGTCTACAAATAGTACAAAATAATGAAGGGATATTTATATCTCAAACCAAGTATGCTAAGGAAATGCTCAAGAAGTTTGGGATGGAAGATAGAAAACCATTTGGTACCACCATGGTAACTAGAAATAAATTGAGAAAGATAGATGAATCCCTTGATGCAAATTAGAACATGCATAGATCAATGATAGGCCACTTGTTGTACCTAATGACATCATGAACTAATATCATGCAAGTAGTGTGCATGGTTGCAAGATTCCAAGCTTCTCCTAAAGAGTCTCATATCAATGCAGTAAAAATAATTTTTAGATATATCAAAAGTACTATTGACTATGGACTATGGTATCCCAAAGGCGAAGATTTCACTTTGACAACATATACAAATGCTGATTGGGTAGGAAGTGTGGATGACAAAAGAAGCACAAGTGGTGGTGCATTCTTCCATGGAAACAAACTTGTTTCGTGGTTGAGCAAGAAGTAAGAGTCAGTTACTCTTTCAAGTGCTATAAATATATCAAAGAATCCAGTGATGCATTCTAGGACCAATCATATATCAATTAAGTATCACTTCCTAAGAGAGAAGGTAGCAAATCAGGAAGTCAATATAGAATATGTGCCAACCAAGGAACATATTGCTGACATATTCACAAAACCTCTTCCAAAAGAGTAATTTGAGTACTTGAGGTAGAAATTGGTAGTGGTTGCTCCTACCTCACATCACTAATTCTTATTAATTGGGCATGAGTCCAAGGGGCACTACACAAGAATATTTATACAACCTTGGAAGAAATGAGAAAATTCAACTAAGGTATGATTGATTTTACAAATTTCTAATGAATTGATGGTTGTAGATATCATGGACACACTCCTTTATCTAATAAAAGGGGAGAAAATTGAAGTCATTAATAGATTTGTATCAGACAAAGGGGGAGAGAAAATTTGGTATCAATAGAAGTTTGTGTCTTGAAATTGTCCCTTTGCTACTAATGCCAAAGGGGGAGAGAATATTCGAGTGCTCTGATAAGGAAGTGGGTCTACCCAAAAGGGGGAGATGAATTCAAAATACTCTAGCAGTTGGATTTTGATTGCTAAGTGGGAGATAATCATCAAATGCTCCTTGTTTATCAAAGGGGGAGATGTGCAACTAAGGGGGAGATTGAAAATGGTTACTATGTAAGATGTCTAGATCAGAGCATGCATTTACTTGTGCAGAGTATTGGTGCAGAGCATTTAGTTTTTCCATCAATGACAAAGGGGGAGATTGTTGGCATTATGTTATCATTGATGTCAAAAGGAAATTGGATTGATCTCAAAGGGGAGTTCATTGGAAGTCTGGATGTCATTGATGATAGTGGATCGGTCATAGGTTTAAGAATGGTGAAGTATGATGGAGAGAAGAGCATGTTTTACAAAGTTTCAAAGTTGCTCAAATTATTGCAATGTTGTCATGCAATATTGGCATGTTATTGTAGATGTTGTTTTCATAAGTCTGTGAAGAAAACTAATGGAAAATATGATGTGGGTTTTTTATGCTCATTTCAGTGATATGATCCGCATGATCAAAAGATAAGTAGTGATCTTAGAATTGAATTATATATGCTCTCAACCATTGTTACGGTTTCTCCATTAAAACCTAAGGGTTTTAGTCATGGTGTCCTCACAAAGTTTCTATTTTGATGTTTATTGGATATCAACTATTTCTAGTAGCTTAAGTTATGAATTAGTCCTTCGAAGTCATGAAGAAATTGATTGCTTACCCTATTGATCACTGACTTGGCAGGATATTAAGGACTTTAATATTTCCTGTCTGGTAGCGAATATTTTTCTGCGCATGATCATTGGTGGAGGTTAAGTGATTAATGATTGAGCAACTCCTGCACACTCGTACTGCTCAGAAGATGTCATCAACAATCGACCGTGGAAGCACATAAATGTGAAAGGTGTCTTGGTGGGACCAAGCATAAGGTTCACTGCTTAGGAAGATCAATGGTCAGTATTGCATCTAAGCAAGATTGAACGATGTTTGTTATTCCATAGAAGATTTAGTGGGTCCTTGTTGTGGTTGAAAGAAACACGGTATGGTGATGCATGTCCTAGATGACATTAGAAAATCTATAAGCTCGTCCAAGCAGCATATTCACTCGGTATATGCGATGATAATCGATGACACATATTTAAAGAGAATAAGATCTTATGGCAATGATTTAAAGTTAAGAATATGAATGGTAATCTTTAGATCATGGCGCGAAGTTGGAAGATCGATGACCATAATTTAAAGATGTATTCTTCCAATGACTAGGCGATGGATAATGGCAGAAGAATCAGTCATACGGTGAAACTAACATAGAGGACGAAATTAATTGTTGTAACTACTCTAGCTGCAATTTTTGATTGATGATGAGATGTGTAGATGGTGACACAAAAGAAAAGATGATTAGAAAATCAAATATGGATTTGTCATGCAAGGAATTGCATTTAATGAAAATAAAATCTAGGGCTATCCATATGCTAAAAATAGAAAAATCTAGAGATTAGGTCGGTGGTGCATGGATCAAGGTATGGATGCTTTTTGGTGAAGAAGAGAGGAGATGAAGCTATCAAATGTGTGTTGTGTGATTGAATGCTGTGAAAAATTGACCTAGACTGTAACACAAAAAATGTCATCTAGGCTATGCATTTAGAAGAATAGAGGTGTGTAATAAATTAGAGAAAGGGGAAAAGAGTAGAGAAAAGATATGAAATGCTGAGGCAACAATAGTAGAGAGAGATAGAATAGAGGATGTTCTAAACAACAGAGTATGAGCAGTTACAGATTAAGTCTGTTTAATAGTGAACTAGATTCAATTGAATCAATTGTAATATGGAGTTGTTGCTCCACATAAATTTCATTGTAATTTTGATTGGTTGGTGGCATAAAAAAATTGAGTGGGTGCCCTTAAAAATTGTAACTGTGAACACTTTTTCTGCATTTGCTTAAACATTGACAAATATTAGCATATTAATCATTTTAAACAAACCAAATAAAGCATTCCTATGAGATACTTGAACATGCTAAATATGCAAACAAGACAATAAGAAACCAGAGAAAATAATGAAAGTATATTCAAAATCTATCCCATAGTGGGGGTGGTGCTCCTTTGATGTGGAAAGAAAGCCCTTTCCCACCCCCTTGTGATAAGCCTTAAGATTCTTGATGCAAAGTGATGAAAATGAGTAATGACTGTGTTTATAGTAAAATTAAATATGATTGTGGATCCATTTCAAGTAGAAGAGGCTTCTACTTATAGGAGTGAAGGGTTGAAGAATGAGTGAAATTGGTGAATGTGGGATTAAAAAGAGAGCCAATAGGAATGTGACACTTGTCACAAGGCTAATGGATGAAGGTGGAGCACATTTTGGGGAGTGTGTAGGGTTATGAGGATGTAAGAGGATTAAATGAATATGGTTGAGAGTGTAAGAGAATGTGGGTGAGGATGTAAGAAAGATTAATGCCCTTATAAGAGACAAGATGGCATGTAAGAGGGAGTAAATTCCTTTGTAAGAGGTATTTATGGGTGTGTAAGAGTCTTTTGGAGGGAAATTGAATGAGGGGGTGGTTGGGAGGAATATTTCTAGGAATATGCCATTGTGAGGATAAATAAGGTAATTAGATAATTAAAAGAAATGAATTTCATGTGCAACCTGGTTAGTTGACCATGGGTAGTTTGACCAAGGTTAATTCAAAAGCTAGAGAATGGGTAATGTGGATTAGGAGTTAATTAATTCAAAATTAATCAATTTGAAGGGATTGGGGGGTTTATGACATTTGATTTATTAAATCAAATGAGAGGACTTTAGGGTTTTAATTAAATAAATTGATTTATTTAATTAAACATGATGAACATTAGTGAATTAATCTAATTAATTGCTTTATTTGATTAATAGTATAAATTGATAATTTGAGTATCTATATTTTGCCCCTCTTTGAAGCAACGTACCAGTTGCATTGGTTTAAAGACTGATGCTACCAAGATCAAAATTCAAAAAAATTCTATTTTTTTCGGATGCCCCATTGTTTCCCCAGCGGAAAGAATTATGCTGTTACATTGCCCCCTTGAGAGATCGAGTGAAAATTCCAATTTTTGGGTCGAGCTCATGAAAAGAGGTTCAAGATGGTGAAATGAGCTTAGACTAATAGATCTATATTATGATGATGATGCAAATGAGATGGGTTAAGATGCTTAGAATAACAAATCTATATTATCCTAAACAACTTAAATGATGATGTGATGTATGGATTATGGATGGTGTTTCCTATTATGGCGATATGCCATGATTATGCAGGATGTTGATGGTTTGTGGATGCAGGATGAATGTATTGCTATTTTGGTGAATTCCATGATACCATGTTAGTGTGAAAGAGGATAGAAGAATGAGAGGGATTAACCCTTGATTCCGAGAAGATGCAAAAGTCCAACAAGTCTATGAGTCGTTGAAACTTTATTAGATATGATGATGATTTTCTTATCGAGGATTTGAGACACAAACGACACAAATTTCTTTATATTTGATAGAACACACATAGATACAATGCATCAAGGTATAGACAATCAAGATGGTGGGGTATCTAGTGTCATGGAATT